>MU705228.1:84288-101974 GCA_026770625.1 Nicotiana glauca
CTTTAACTCCAGCTTTGGTGGTTCTTCAATGGATGGCTTAGCTGGAGGAGTTTCTCTCTTTTCCAAGTGCAAGGGCTCAAATTCTAGATCTCTATCCCAGAACCCTCAACCTTCTAATGCCAATACCCATTCCGCTAGATCCTTACCACTCACTTCATCTAAGTTCACAAACATGCAGAAAGGGGGTCCTCAATTGTCAACACCTGATCATCAGAGTCTACGATTACATCCACGGCATCAATAAGAGAGCAATTGGCGAACTCACCTGGTCGCCTCATAGACTTTTGCACATTGAATGTTATTTCCTCATCATTGAGTCTCATCTTGAGCTCCCCAGTCTCACAGTCAATCAGAGCTCTCCCCGTGGCCAAGAATGGTCTTCCTAAAATTATAGGAATCTCTTTATCCACTTTGCAATCCAAGATCACATAATCTGCAGGGAACACAAATTTTCCCACCTGAATAAGCACTTCATCAAGGATACCAAATGGATGCTTCACAGTCCTGTTGGCCAGCTGCAACAACATGGACATGGTTCTAGCTCTCCCAATGCCCAACCTCTTATAGATAGCCAGGGGCATAAGATTAATGCTGGCCCATAAATCTCAGAGCACCTTAGCAAAGGCAAAATTTCCAATAGTGCAAGGAATTGTAAAGCTACCCGGATCAGACAGCTCTTTAGCAATAGGTCTAGTCACCACTGCACTATAAGTATGGGTAAGTGTAACCGTGGACAAGTCTTGGAAGTCAAACTTCCGAGACATCAAGTCCTTCATCATTTTTGCGTATCTAGGAATCTTCTTTAAAGCTTCAATCAGTGGAATATTTACCTGGATTTGTTTGAGCATTTCAAAGAACTTTTTATACTGCTCCTCCTTTTGATGCTTGGCCAGCCTCTGTGGAAAAGGTGCAGGAGGTCTCTTCTTCCCAATCACTTGGGACTTCTCTTTATCAACTACTATTGCAACTACTGGCTCTTCAACTAGCTCAGCTACTTTCTCGGTCTCCTGCTGAATGTTCTTTTCTTCCTGAGCAGGCTGGACTGTCACCTCTGTCAGTATCGTAGACTTATCCAGCTCAATGGGCACTGGAATGAGTGTCTCAGCCTGTATATTTTCTCGAGCTCTCTCTTGTTCTACATCTAGATCCCTGCCATTACGGAGACTCACCGCCATCAGCTGCTTTGGGCCCTGACCTTTTGGATTTATCTGGGTGTCTGCAGGTAATGTCCCCTGAGGACGATTGTTCAAAGACATTGAAATCTGGCCCATTTGAACTTCAATATTATTGATTGCTGCATCATGTGCATCTACTCTTTCATTCATTTTTGCATTGGACCCAATAACTTGTTGCATCATTGCTTCAAGTCTAGTGAACCCATCTTCTTGCCTCCCCTCATGCTGCTACTGAGGTGGGGGATACCCTTGCTGCTGATTGTGATTGTTGTACCCCTGTGGCCTGGTATAAGGTGCCATATTGTTGGGGGGTCTCATGCCTCCCATGTTTCCTGTGTTAAACTGCGGCTGCGCCGACCTGTATTGCTAATGATTTTGTTGACCCCAGTTCTGATTGCCCTGTCTCTGGCCTCCATAATTGGACACATAGTTCATGTCTTCAGGGTGCTGATGATGATGATCATGTTCTGCGTTCCAAGGATTACCAATCGGCTGGCTAATGCAAGATGTGCACAAACCCCCGTTGGTAGTGTCTACAATATGTACTTGCTGTTTCTGCCCTGATTCCTCCACCTTTTTGGTGAGTATGCTCATTTTGTTCAGGAGGGTTGCCATATTTTCAGCCATGGTATTTGAGGGATCAAGAGGTACTGAGTGCACTACTGGAGTGATAGGTGCATTCCTAGTCGTCCACCCCGAATTCTGTTCCATCTTGTCAAGCAGATTCTGACCTTCTCTCCAGGTTTTGCTCAAGAATGCCCCACCAACAGAGGCATCTACAATATTCTTCATGTTGTCTGATAGTCCCATGTAAAATCGTTGTCCCAACATTTGTTCTAGAACACTTTGGTGGGGACACATAACCAACATTCCTTTAAACCTTCCCCATGTCTCATGCAGTGTCTCCATTGGTTTCTGTTTGAAGCTCACGATCTCATCAATTTGTTGAGCAGTTTTGTTGGGTGGGTGAAACTTGTTGTGAAATTGCTTGACTAATTCATCCCAAGTTTCTATTGAGTTTATGGGGAGTGAATTTAGCCAAACCTGTGCAGCTCCTGTCACCGAGAATGGAAACAATAACAACCTGATTGCTTCTGGAGTCACGTTGGGCTGCCTTTGAGTTTTACAGATAGATAGGAAGTTCTTCAAGTGCTGCTGAGGGTCATCTATTTGTGTCCCAAAAAAGAGTCCCTTGTTTTGCAACAAGTGCAGCATGTTATTTGTGATCTGGAATGATTCAGCTTTTATTGCGGGCACAACAGTGGCAGTGGCTAGATTATCAGTTGTGGGTTGTGCCCAGTCATATAGTGCACCCTCAGGCACAGGAGGTGCCACTTCTCTGGAATTTAAGTCAGCTTGCTGGTTCCTGACTTTTCCGTTGGGGTCGTTTACGTCTCCCATGTCAATTTCGAGTTTGTGTGTTTGTTGGGATTGTTGAAGTCTTTTGTTGGCACGATTCAATGTTCGGAATGTTTTCTCGGGGTCTAAGAGTCCTTCAAGTAGTTCTCCAGTCCTCGTAGAATTTCTAGGCATACACCTGTGCGACCAAATCAACACCCGTCAAAATTTCAATGAAAAATTGGGCGGAGAGAAAACTGACTACACTAAGAATTTTTGTATTTCTGTCAATGGTAATTGATAATTCCGTTAATTCCCCGGCAACGGCTCCAAAATTTGATCACACTCAACTGTGTCTATAAAAAGACTGAGCGGGCATTGCAAATATAATCCGGGATATTATGTCCAGAGTCGAATCCCACAGGGAATTAACGTATCAATCACTATCTTTATATCTACTAAACTCTTTAGAATCAATTTCCCAAATGTTGAGAATCACAGTTGATGGTGTCTTTAATAACTAAAATTGCAAGGAAATAAACAACTGTAAACTAGGGGTGCTAAGGTTGTAAACAATAATGAGAAAACGCTAAGGTATTGATTTCCCCTATTGATGGATTTTCTTCTGTTTATGCTTCATACAAATTTACCAATACATCTCTATCAATCATGAACGCTCTTCTTACCATAAATCTCTCCCGAGTAATCACAATAATTTACTAGTTGCACTCTCCCGAGATACACTAGCTTGCTTTAATTAACACAGTTCACTTTAGATTACACCNNNNATAGGCATAACTAATTGAGGATCTTGTCAATTAACTACAACAAATACATAGTTGAACAAATAGAGATTGAAACTAGCAATTTGTATTCACATAAACAAGAAGTTCATCCCCCAATAGATTCCATCAAAACCTTAGACAAAGGATTTAGCTACTCATAACTATGGGTAAACAAACTAAAACAATATTCATCATAAAACTTGCAAGAAAAATCAAAGAAAAGAAGAAAGATGTTTTTGGTGATCTCTCACAATTCTTTTCCTTGCCAAAAAATTCTCTAATACAATACATGCCTCTCTTGGGCGAAGTCTAGTGTTTAAAATAGGGTTTTGGGCTAAAAATCCTGTGTTTTACACTTTAGTCCCTGAAGTTTCCCGCTTCCGCCGCGGTTCTGCCGTGCGGTCAAACCGCATCCAAACATGCTCTCCGATTCTCACTTTGCCTGCAGCCATCTTCCACCGCGGTTCTGCCGCGGTCGCGGTGGAACCGCAACAGTCCTCTTTCAATTCTGACTTGAGCTGTTTCGCGTGGTTTACTTGACGGGGTTTTTCGATTGGCCTCTATTTCTCCATATTTGATCCCAAAAGTACTCCATAGCCTTCCCTGGTCATATATAACCTGCAAAGCATGAAAAGCACTAATAAGAGCATTTTGTTATCACTTTTATCATCCAAACTATACAAGAAGGTGGTTATTTAGGGCCCGATTATAGTTAAATTCACCTATTATCAGCGATCCTGTCTATCAACAATAGCAATTGGCTCCTTATCATACCCCAAGCTCTCATCTAGCTGAATAGTGCTGAAGTCTAACACATGCGACATGTCGGCGTGGTACCTCCGAATCATGGACACGTGAAAAACGGATGAACTCTTGATAGACTGGGGGGTAAATCAAGCTCATAAGCGACCTCCCCAATACGCCATAACCTCTCAAATGGGCCTATAAACTCGGGACTAAACTTACCCCTCTTTTCGAATCTCATAATACCGTTCATCGGCAAGACATTCAAGAGAACCTTCTCACCGACTATGAATGATACATCCCGCACCTTCTTATCCGTGTAACTCTCCTCTCTAGACTGTGTTTTGTGAAGCCACTCCTGGATCAACTTTACCTTCTCCAAGGCATCTTTCACCAAATCTGTACCATATAACTTAGTCTCACCAGGCTTAAACCACCCGATAGGAAATCGATATCGCCGACCATATAAAGCCTCAAATAGAGCCATCTCGATGCTAGGCTGATAATTGTTATTGTAAGAAAACTCAGCCAAAGGCAAGAAATGACCCCACTACCCTCCAAAGTCAATCACACATGCTCTAAGCATGTCCTACAAAATCTGAACTGTCCTCTCGACTGGCCGTCAGTCTGCAGGTGAAATGCTGTGCTGAGCTCTACATGGGTCCCCAGCTTACTCTGTACGGCTCTCCAGAAATGGAAAGTGAACTTAGGGTCTCTATATGATACAATGGAAATAGGAACACTGTGCAACCGAACTATCTCCCGAATATAGATCTAAGGCAACCTCTCTGATGTATAAGTAGTCACAATCGAAATGAAATGTGCCAATTTGGTCAACTATCAACAATGACCCAAATTGCATCAAACTTCCGCAAGTTCTGTGACAACCCAACTGCGAAGTCCATGGTAATGCGCACCTAATTCCACTCAGGTATAGGCATCTGCTGAAGTAGGCCACCTGGCCTCTAGTGCTCATACTTAACCTGCTGGCAATTCAAGCACCTAGACACATACTTAAGTATGTCTTTCTTCATCCGCCGCCACCAATAATGCTACCTCAGATCACGATAAATCTTTGTAGAACCTGGATGAATGGAATACCATGAACTTTGTCCCTCCTCTAGAATCCTCCAGCCATCGACATTAGGAACACATAGGCAACCCTAGAGACACAAAATACCATCCTTGCTAATAGAAACCTCCGTGGCACTACCCTGTAGTACCGTCTCTCTAAGAACCACCAAATGTGGATCATCGAATTGCCGAGCCTTGATCTGTCCCAATAGTGAAGACCGAGCAGCAACACATGCTAGGACTCGACTGGGCTCTAAAATATCCAACCTCACAAGTCTATTAGCCAAGGACTGAATGTCCAAAGCTAGTGGCCTCTCTTCTGCTGAAATGTATGCCAAGATACCCATACTCTCTACTTTCATGCTTAAGGCATCTGCGACCACATTTGCTTTGCCCGGATGATAAAGAATGGTGATGTCATAGTCCTTTAGTAAATCAAGCTATCTACACTACCTCAAATTGATATCCCTCTACTTGAACAAATGCTATAAGCTGCGATGATCAGTATAAACCTCAACATGACACCCCATAAGAGGGTGTATCCTAGTCCATCTATTCAATAACTTATGCGGATCACTGTTCACAGCTGGTTTGGGCTCGGGTACCACTGCGACAACTAGCTGGGCCCCATCCGTGAGTAGTGTGCCCAGAGTCTGATACATTGCGACTGTGTGCCTAGAAGCCGGAGCAGTAGGGGTTTGTACTCCCCTACCGCCTGAGATGTGGCTGGGTTTGCTGGAAATAAACCAGCCAGGGTCATAGAATCAATAAACCATAGCATACATCCCATGACCTCCTAGAAGCCCGATGCTGTCATGAAGTCCGCCCGGGCAGGCTCTTCTACAGTCACCTCGCCTTACTCTTTAGTAATAGTATCCCTTGTAGGATCCGCTGGTGGTGCAAATAAGGTAGCTCTGGGATACCCTCGTCCCCTACCTCGAGCCGGTGCCCTCCCCCGGCCTCTAGCAATAGGGGGATTGGCTCCTCTTGGGTCTGGAATGTCCTCCGTGTGCGTCCTGTGTGCGTCCTCACCATCTGTGATAGAATAGGAAGGAAATTTAGTATACCATTAACTGTACGATAGAATATGAATAAAGAGTAATTCCTAACACCCTATAACCTCTCGAAGATAAGTACAGACGTCTCTTTACCGATCCGCAAGACTCAATTAGGTTTGCCCATGACTTTTGAGACCTAAGTGAACCTAATACTCTGATACCATGTTGTCACAACCCAAATTCCATTATAGGACGTGTTGGCGCCCAACACCGTTGTTATGCAAGCCAACTTTAATCAACTACTGAGTTCTCATTCCTTTAAATAAACACTCTCAACATTTACTTAACTTCAAGATAAAGCAATCGATAATTAACAAATTATAAGGCGACTAAATCGGGGAAGACTAAAGGGAATCAATATAATAGGAATACAACCTAAAAATAATAGTCTACTAATGTGTATGCTTGGATCTAGTGTCACAACTACGAGGGCTAGGATGTACAAATTACAACTACCCTACTGCCTGAAATAGAATAGAGAGGAATACAAAAGGTGAGACTCCGACATGCTGTTGAACGACTCAAAAGGGGTAGCTCACCGTGAGATCTCGATCAGGTATCAGGAATGCGTGCTGGACGGGTAGCTAGATGCACATGCCCAAGATCCTGTACAATTAAGTACAAAACATAGTATGAGTACATAAACAATATATACCCAATAATCATCCAGTCTAACCTTGAAGAAGTAGTAACGAGGGGTCGACTTAACACTTTCTACAGTCAATAATAATATAATTTAAGTGTTACTCTAAGCATGAGTAGCATGAATAATAACAACAGTTTAAGATCATATAGAAGTAAGATATTCTTTCATAAACAGCATGTCAAGTTACAATCATATCATGTAACAACTTACATTTCAAGCATTCAAGCATTGTAAATCACGGGAATTTACAAATAAATAACATGCATACATTATGTCATGGTCGTACGGTCCGGTACAACATAATATTAAACTGTGCACTGTAAGATGGTCTAAAGGCGCGAACTATAGATGCACCAATTTACTACCAAGGCACTCGAACCGATCCACAAATAACAATTTATTATCAAGGAAGCACTCATTGTCCATTTATAATCTAGTAATTCATACAAATTCTCAAGTGTCACGACCCTAAACCCAGACTCGATCGTGATGACACCTCTCGTGAAGACAAAGCCAACCGACACACACCCAATTCATTTAAGCAATTAAAATAATACAAATTAAGTTTTTAACATAATAAAAATCCCAAAATAAAGGTGGATAATACAATTTGCGGAATAGACATAGACCGACATCGGGGTGTCACCAGTCAAGAGCATCTACTAATTGATTAAAAATAGGAAAAGTCTACATAGTGTATTACAGAACTAAAACAAGAGGAAAGAAGATAGAGGGAGAAGCACTAGGTTGCGAACGCCGAGAAAATACCTAGTAAACTCCGAAATCTGCTGGAAGCTCTCAACCCTCGCAAGCACAACCTGAAGTGCCTGAATCTGCACACGAGGTGCAGGGAGTAAAGTGAGTACTCTAACTCATTGAGTAATAGTAATAAATGAAGACCGAGTGATAGAAATCACGTAAAGGCACATCAACATGCTCCAAAGAAGCAGTACAAGTCCAGTAAAAGCAATTAAACAGTGAAAACATATAAAGTCACCTTAGTTCAGTTTAAGCTTCTTTAAATTACCTTTTTAACAGTTAGGCAAGTAAATGACAGGCAGCTGGAAAGATAAACACATAAAGAACCGCCCCTCGGGCACAATACCAACAAAATCAGCCCCTTGGGCAACACATGGAACAACACCAACCCCTCGGGATATATCTCATATCACAATGGGTACCTGCGCTCACTGGGGGTGTACAGACTTTAGGAGGGGCCCCTTACGGCCCAAGCGCAATATCAAGCCATCTCGTGGCATAATAAATAGGCTCTCGGCCTCATATCAAGACACCTCCTAGCATACAAACTCAGGACCTCGACCTCATAATCACAATTAGTGTATCCTCACAATACAGGCCCTCGGCCTTACTCATTCAGAATCCTATAAGCCACTCGAGCAATAGTAAAAACATGATGCTCAGCCCAAATTATCATTTAATGTATTAAATTAGAGTAAATATGGCTGAGTTATGAAAACAGTAGAATATAGCATGACTGAGTATAAGAATAAAGTCAAAACGGTGAGAAAATATCATTAAAAATCCCCTAAGGGTCCAAGTAGTTGGCACGAGGCCCAGATATGGCATTCCGCCCAAAACATGATGATAGCAAACAATTTTCAATGAAATACGCGGTAAAACAATCAGTCGGGATGGACTAAATCACAATCCCTAATGGTGCACGACCCCACGTTCGTCATCTAGCGTGTGTATCACCTCAATATAGCATAATGATGTGAAATTCAGGGTTTTATACCCTCAGGACAACATTTAAAATCATTACTCACCTCAATCCAGTCCAAACTATAGCCCGTGATGCCTTTGCCTCTCCAGTCGGCCTCAACTCGCATCGAATCCAAAATCAGAATCATGATGTCAAAATATGCTAAGGGGATGAAGCCCATGCACAAGTAATCAATTCAAAACATAAATCCCGAAATTAACCAAAATCCGACCCCTAGGCTCACGTCTCGAAATTCAGTGGAATTTACATCAATAGGTTCTCGTCTTCCCACGAGTTCATACATATCAAAGTCCCAAAATCCTACCACAAATGGCCCTCAAATCCTCAAGTCTAGGTCTCCAATACCAAGCCCTAGTTTCCCCACTTTTTAACCCTTAAATTTGCATAATCATACCTCTAATCCGTGAAATAATACCATAGAAATGAGTTTTAGGTTCAACAATCTTACCTCCAGACGATATCCCTTGAATCCCTCTTCAAAATCTCCCAAAAAGCTCCAAAACCGACTTAGAAATGGTGGAATAATCCAAAAATTTGTGAAGGAAATAACTTATACCTTCTAGCCCAGGTTTTTTGCACCTGCGGTCCAGATCTTGCTCCTCCTCACTTAAGTGGCCAAAATCCGCATCGATGATGCCTCATCCGCACCTGCACCATCGTAGGTGCAGTTCCTCAACTACTTCAGTGGTTCCTGCCCTTCTAGGCTCTTTATGCTTCTACGACTCCAAACTCGCTTCTGTGAGACCGCACCTGTGGTCCCCTAACCACAGCTGCGGTTATGACAGCAATGGAACATCTTCAGCTGCCAAAACCAACTTCCAAACTTTCTGCCAATCATCCGAAATTACCCCGAGGCCCGCGGGACATCAACCAAAATCCAAACACAACATATAACACTATTCTAACTTGTACCAACCCTCAAAATACCTTGAACCACATCAAATCAACCAAAACACATTGAATTCAAGCCTAAGGTTCCAAAATCTTTTGAATTACGCTTTTGATAAAAAAGTCTACCAAACCACGTCGGAATAACCTAAAATTTTGCATACACATCCAAAATGAGAACGAAACTATTGCAACTCCCGGAATTCCATTCCGACCCCTATATCAAAATCTCACCTATAAACCGAAAAATGCCAAAATTCCATCTTTGCCAATTCAAGCCTAAATCTACTCTGGACCTTCAAAACATATTCCGATCATGCTCCTAAGTCCTAAATCACCTCCCGAAGCTATCCAAACCATCAAAACTCACATTCGAGCGCTCTAACACATAAGTCAACATCCGATTGACTTTTCCAACTCAAGCTTCCTCAAAAGAGACTAAGTGTCTCAAACCGTACCAAAGTCTTTCCGAACCCGATCCAACCGACCCGGTCATACATATAACCAATAAACAAATCAATAAAAAGCAAAAATGGGAGAAATAGAGCGGTAACTCATGAGACGACTGGATGGTCATCACATCCTCCCCTTCTTAAGAAAATGTTCGTCTTCGAACGAGTGAAGAAACATACCTGAAGCCTCAAACAGGTGAGGATATCTGCTCTGCATATCCCGCTCGGTCTCCTAGGTTGCCGCCTCCACGGGCCGGCCTCTCCACTGCACCTTCACTAAAGCTATATCCTTTGACCTCAAATTTCGAACCTGATGCTCCAAAATAGCTGCTGGCTCCACACCATAAGTCAAATCACCATTTAATTGAGCCGTGCTGAAATCCAGAACATAAGATGGATCCCCAATATACTTTCGGAGCATAGAAACATGAAATACCGGATGCACACTCGACAAGTTGGGTGGCAAAGCAAGCTCATAAGACACCTCCCCAATCCTCCGAAGCACCTCAAAAGGCCTAATAAACCGAGGACTCAACTTACCCTTCTTCCTAAATCTCGTAACACCCTTCATGGGTGAAACCTTCAACAAAACCTTCTCACCAACCATGTAGGACACATCCCGAACCTTCCTGTTAGCATAACTCTTTTGTCTCGACTGCGCTATACGAATCCTCTCCTGAATCGCCTTCACCTTGTCTAAAGCATCTTGCACCAAGTCTTTCCCCAATAGCCTAGCCTCACCCAGCTCAAACCAACCAACTAAAGATCTACACCGCCTCCCATACAAAGCCTCATATGGAGCCATCTGAATACTCGACTGGTAGCTATTGTTATAAGCAAACTCTGCGAGCGGTAGAAACTAATCCCATGGCCCTACTAAATCAATGACACAATCACGCGACATGTCCTCCAATATCTTAATAGTGTGCTCGAATTACCCATTCGTCTAAGGGTGAAAAGCTGTGCTCAACTCAACCTGAGTACCCAACTCTCGCTGCACAGACCTCCAAAACTACAAAGTGAACTGAGTACCCTATCCAAAATGATGGAAACTGGGACACCATGCAAGCAAACAATCTCCCGGATATAGATCTCTGCCAATCGTTATGAAGAATAGGTAGTACACACACGAATGAAATGCACGGACTTGGTCAGTCGATCCACAATCACCCAAATAGCATCGAACTTCTTCAAAGTCCGTGGGAGCCCAACTACAAAGTCCTTGGAGATCCGCTCCCACTTCCACTCTGGAATATCCATCCACTGAAGCAAGCCACCCGGTCTCTGATGCTCATACTTCACCTGCTGAAAATTGAGACGCTGAGCTACAAATCGCACGATGTCCTTCTTCATCATCCTCCACCAATAATGTTGTCTCGTATCTTGATACATCTTTGCGGCACCGAGGTGAATGAAATACCATGATCTATAGGCGCCAAAATAATCCCGGGTTATCCAAAACCCGAACCGGGCATACGCCTAAGTCCGAAATCATCATACGAACCTGCTGGAACCTTCAGATCCCAATTCCGAGGTAGTTTACTCAAAATTCCAATCCTAGTTCATTCTTTCAACATTAAGCTTCCGAAACAAGAATTCTCCTTCAAAATCAACCCTGGACTTCCCGAAATTCAATTCCGACCACATGTACAAGTCACAATACTTGACATGAAGCTGTTCACAGCCTCAGACTGCTGAACGACATGCTAGAGCTCAAAACGACCAGTCGGGTCGTTACATTCTCCCCCACTTAAACATACGTTCATCCTCGAACGTGTTGAGAACTACACTGAAGTAGTCTGAAATTACTGTTTCACACCTCTTGCACCTTTCCGTGCTACCATAACCCGGTTGAGCACATTAGCTCAATCAGTTCTGAAGATATTCCCTTTTACTCAAGCAGACAAGCCTTAGAGCACAATTCCAACATGCGGAATTCTTTGCCAAGCCTGTTTCCAACATACGATCACCATATCAATTACTACATACTATACCCAACACATGACTGCATAATTTTGCTGAATTCGCACCTTGTATCACTTTACCCACCGGACCACAATAACATTTTCTGATCAACTTATCAAAATTCTACGAACCTGATGCTTCCATTGCACCTCATGACAGACATAGGTCTTACTCCAACTCTTATAATACCTCAAAAATGGAAGAGATGTGCATAAATTCATAACCAACTGCCGAATCAACAATTCATTGGGTCTATACTCCTGTCAAGAACCTCACCGCATTCTGGGCCGAATAATGGCCTTAGCTCTTTAATGTACTTCATATACTCGGATTGCATGGATCTTTAAAACCAATAATCTCGTCTCACCTAGTATGAACTACTCAAGCAATGTGCCACCTCGGACATGATCAAAAGTCTCAAATGATGCCACAATGTGCCAATAGGCTACCGATTCGAACGCGATACAAGGAAGAAGAAAAATGAACTATGTAAAGGAGATCCGATTACCTCGCTCGCGAATCATACCTGCGATGTGAGCAACATACTAAATAGACACCCCGCTCGCGAATCATACATGTGATCCGGGTTCATAGCTAATACGAGCTTTCCTCCAAAAAATAGGAAACGAAATACATAAAGGAAGATATAGGGAATTTTGCTCAGCATCATACTGTTGCGGCGCGAAACCCAATCCAAATAACACACCTATGGTGGCGTGCCACCCGATCCACACATAGATCTCATATAAGGAGATGCACATCGAGCTGAATTTGCTCATTACAACAAAATACCGAATATCGGTCATAAGCATGCTAAGTGCATAATAAGATCCCTGAGTGAACAATTAGCGCTATAAGCTACAAAACTCGAGCACAAGTGAGGTGCGATATACAATCTGAACTCAAGAGCCAATTTGCTCATATAACATTATTTTTACGCGGATCCTCATCACATAAGCAATTCACCAAGCTGTCTCACAACTCGCACGGCATAATACATCATTATATGAAATTTCTTACGACCACATAACACCCCGACCATTCTTCCATAAGGAGCACTTTGCTAAAATGAACACAATTGGCCTGACATGAGCCCATATCCACATTTAGATCCATCCACCGACCTTAAATCGATCTTGATCGTATCAAACTAAGTCAATAACCCTTCGAAGGTCCATACTAATTTCCCTCTTCTCATAACACACAAGAACACCCGTCATAACCGGAGTACTCATCCACAGTCCACAATTTAGTAACTGAGTGCCCTCTAGGCATATATTCTCAATTTATCGATATCATCACAAATCTCCATACTGGGGTTAAATCTTTAATCAATCAAGTGACCACATGTCACACTTATACAATCTTCATATGGGATGCGCTCCCACAACCTTTCGAAACATATAACAGGTTCGTACATCCCAACCACCAGTCGCACCAATGCTGAAAAACGATCAAGAATTATTAACTATAATACAAGCCATTCTTATAGAACACCGATCTCAGGTGACGCTGAAGACAATACCAACTTACTTTAAACATCGAAACTCCTTTCCTGCTCATCCGAGCTTGTGACATCCTTGTTCGTGCCGAACTACAACCTTGATTCTCACTTCAAATTCCATACCACTCACTGTACCTAACGTGCCGATATACGATATGACATGATTCTTCATCATAACTCCGGAACCACTAATATGTTAACTCTTCATCACATAAAAGCTTTTCACTGAACTTACTTCAGGAGGAACATAGCAACACATAGGTAAATTCTCATAACCGTAGAGTATGCAAACATCTAAGTAGTGGTCTAAGCCACCATAGCTCTTCCGGGATCCGCTTCCACATAACAAGCCATAATAGAAGAATGCTCCTGAATAATATCAACTACGACGACTGACAAGCCTCATACGCACCGTCACAAATCACTTGTCATAACTTGATCACACGGAAGGAACTAATCTCCACCACCAATATGCTAACTCAATTATGGCTAACCAATCTATCTTCGTCCAATTTATCCTTGATTGCCATCGAAACAATAATAACTCCATCCAACACTTACCATACTCTATTCGCACTCACCCCGAGTAACCTTGAACCGCGAGAACATGCTGTCTCAAATCCCACGAACTATTTTCACACCTCCCAATTGCTACATCGCAAGCCAAAACATCACAGAACATTATGTGCCTCTTCTCATAGGCTGCTAACAAGCTTGATTCTTACCCGTAACCATACGCTCGAAATCATTAGGCATCACACCTCATCTTGTGAATTTGTCATGACCGTTGTTGAGAGCCACCCGCTCTGACTTGACACCGAATATAATCAACTCCATGAGTCTTCTATCACATGAATACTCCCTTGGCAAAGAACCCGCCGAATCACATCCCTTGGAACCCGCATCTATACAAAGCAAAATCCTGAATCCTTCTCCAAGTCTGAACATGGGCCAGTAAGGCCAACGATAGCCTACCTTTAATACTTCCTTGCTCAAATTACCCCTTATGGCCCTTTTCCGTAGCTGAAATAGTCCATCAATATGCTAATAGCCAAAAATCTCGCAAGTAGTTAACCATGCAACCCAATCATAAGTGGTGGGACTCTCCCACTTAGCATGAAGCCATTATTTCAAAAATCTGGAATTCACCCGTCCTCTTTATCTCTTAATGACATAACCTCGCACAATCAACCGCCAAAGTTCTCTAAATCTTTCTGTAAAACCCTTTCCTATATTCTAACTCCTCAAAAATATTTGCAAAACCAATTTCTTTGCTAAATAACTGATAGAATTCTTCACAGAAGCCTCGCTAACCACGCGACCGCTAACCTACTCACTTGGGTAACCCACCTATAAAAGCTCTCCCCGGCATCTTCCAACGCCGCTACATGGGGTACAATCACTACGACATCAGTAACCCATCATGAGTCTGAGCTCACTCTCCAACTGCACAGGTCCATTCACCCCTCGTGGACATAATTTAAATGTGCGGCAGCATCCTTCCAATTCAAAGTTATGCTGCATCCTTTTTTACTTAAGCGGCTCCTTTCCATTATATTAAGTCTCCTGTCGCACAAGAATACCTACTTCAAATTAGATCTGTAGACCCCAATAACCAAGCACTAATATTCTCAAATCACTCCAAACCCTCCTTAAGGTACGCGGTCATCCCACTGCAAAGCCCATACGCAACTCCGCCACTCTCCCACTTTGGCGGAACTCATCCCCTTAATCGACTTCTCAACCTTCGCTTCATATACCTGAACTTTTTATAATTTTGAACACCGCCTGACACTTCCCACATGTCCTTCCTCGTCCTTTGATATTCAGTGGTTGTCTTAAATAAAATCTAACTTCATGGCACTTGAACCCACAATTGCTGCTAACTTTAAACCTTTCCAAAGGTCATTTTTATCGGACCGTCAACATTAGAAATACTAATTCAATCCTGAACACCGCACCTTGCGATACCCGACAGTTGCATCTCCAATACTATTTCACAATATCTTTCCCCAAAGGCGAATTGTAGCAGATCATAACACCAACAAACTTAGTACGTTCAATTAGGGCAACGACACCCCATCACAGAAGAAAGCTCCACCACGCTTGCAAATACCAAGTCTCATTACTTCCACCAGCCCACACCTGACCATCCTTAGTCCGACTGCCTTTCCCCTGTCGGGAATAAAATACTGAATCTCTTGATTATGCACTCAGTAAACCTCCCTTCAAGTCATTCACTGCCCCGATACATATACAAACTTCATACCATCATAACAATACTGCGGAACAATTGTTCATAAGCATCGTGGCAACTTGTGCCTATCCCCAGAGCCCTCAGAAGTACCGTTACTGGGTTGAAATAGTAAAATATTCTTCAACAAGGCGATGATAATAGTCCAATCAACTATACCGGGAGAAACATCCCGCACCACATTCGTAGTGCCATTACAATTCTTCAATTCTCGATTTATAACAAGCGTTTCACGTCGCATATGATTGAGTTATAAAGAAACAAAGGCATAAGCCTCACATGATCAAATCGCACGATAAGGAATCAAGAAGGGAAGTACTCCTAAAAGTCCTGCAGCCTCCAGAGGATAAGTACAGACGTCTCTATACCGATCCGCAAGACTCTACTAAACTTGCTCATGACTCGTGATACCCTAGGAACCTAGTGCTCTGATACCATGTTGTCACGACCCAAAATCCACTAAGAGTCGTGGTGGCGCCGGACATTGCTGTCAGGGAAGCCAACCAAATTACTAAATCAAAATCTCGTTTTAATACTTTTGAAATCTAGGATTTTCCTTCAAATTTAGTAATTTTAAAGAATATAGTCTCAAATCAAATTTAAGTGAGAAACAGTTAATACAATACTTCAAACTATCCCATATTCCGGTGTCACAAGTGCATGAGCATCTACTGATAAAAAAATAAAATACAACATCCGTCTGGAATACAGTGGACAGGGAGTAAATACAGTACACTGGAAGGAACTGCTCTAGCTACGGCTGTCTCGAATGATGCAGCTCACCTAGTCCCAGAATCATCTGTGCTGCTACGCCAAGTAGGCCGCTAGAGTTACATATACCTGTGCAACAAAAATGCACAGAAGTGTAGTATGAGTACGTAAACAACATGTACTTAATGAGTATCCCGTCTAATCTCGAAGAAGTAGAGACGAGAGGTCGACTTCAACACTTGCTAGAGGTCAAATAATAATGTACCAAAAATGTGAGGAAAATCATGGATTTATATAGTAGTTCTAACTCACGAAGTCGGAAAATAGGTAAACACCTTTAACAAATAATAAAGGATTTTTCAAGGTTTACTTTTCATTATCTTATCAATTTACCTCAAGCCATGAAAGGCAATATCAAAATTTAAAATTCTCGGGCAACAACATATATCATGCGCAAATCATGCCGAGGTCGACGGCCCGCTCCAACAGAAATGTAAACTGTATATTGCCGAGGGTCGAACGGCTCGAGCCATAGATTCATCTATTACCCCGCTCGTGAACTATCCATGCGATGCAGTCAACATAAAATAAACAATCACCCTGCTCGTGAATCAATCATGCGACGCAGGTTCACATAAAAATAAATGCTCAAATAGCCAATTAAGGATTTATCAGGGAACATTTGTCCAATTAAAAGCCAGTCCTTTTTTAACAATTTAAGAAATTGAAGTTTAATCCTTTTTGAAATTCATTTACTAATTCAATGCGATCTAAGCAATCCAAGCTGTCAATGAGCTTACAATTAATCCAAGTATAACATGCTTTTGGGTCCTAACAACCCGGACAATAGCATAATTGTAGCTACGCACGGACTCTCGTCACCTCGTGCGTACGTAGCCCCCACAAATAGGAGCACATAATCAATTATTTCACCTATGGGGATAATTCCCTCTTACAAGGTTAGAAAGGAGACTCACCTCGCTCCGAAGATCCATAACCGGCATTCCACGCCCTTCAGAAGACTCTAATTGATGCACCACACCCCAAAACTAGCCAACGATTACGCAAATCCATTAATATATGCTCAATATTCGTTACAATCTACTTTATAGCAAATTCCTAACCCCAATCAAAAAGTTGACCAAAACGCCCTCGGGCCCACATGCCCGGAATCCAAAATTTTTCAAAGATAAAGTTTACCCATAAACTCACGAACTCAAATATATGATTTTCTCTAAATTCCATACCCAAAATCGTGGTTAAATTCCAAGAATATAAGTTCTAGGTCTTTCTACCAAAACTCCCCAAATTTCTACCAATTTCATGCTCAAATCCATACATAATTGAT
>MU705228.1:111500-154968 GCA_026770625.1 Nicotiana glauca
TCTAGATGTGAGAAATGACCAGCTACCTGATTTTCCGAACCTTTTCTATCTTTTATTTCGAGATCAAATTCTTGCAAAAGGAGTATCCATCTTACTAATCTAGGTCTAGTATCTTTCTTTGTTAATAGATACTTTAAGGCTGCATGATCAGTGGATACTGTAACTTTTGTTCCTATCAAATAAGAACGAAATTTGTCAAATGCAAATACTACTGCCAATAACTCCTTCTCGGTTGTTGCATAATTTATTTGAGCTTCATTGAGGGTTCTGCTGGCATAGTATATGGGTCTAAAGATCTTATTTTTCTTTTGCCCCAATATCGCCCCTACTGCTATATCACTTGCATCACATATTATTTTAAATGGCTGGCTCCAATCAGGAGAGACAATAATTGAAGCATTAGTCAATTGTTCTTTAAGAAACTCAAATGCTTTTTTGCAATCATCTGAAAATTCAAACTTAATATCTTTTATTAGTAGGTTAGTCAGAGGTTTTGAAAATTTTGAAAAGTCTTTTATAAACCTCATGTAAAAACCTGCATGCCTTAAGAAACTTCTAATACCTTTAACAGTGGTGGGAGGGGGTAATCCTGCTATAAGATCAATTTTAGCCTTATCAACTTCTATTCCTTTAGCAATGATTTTATGTCCTAAAATAATTCCTTCCATTGCCATAAAGTGACACTTTTCCTAGTTAAGAACTAGATTTGTCACTTCGCATCTTTTAAGCGCCAAAGTTAAATGATAGAGACAATCTTCAAATGTATTACCAAAAAGTGTGAAATCATCCATGAAAATTTCAAGAAATTTTTCAGTCATATCTGAGAAAATTGCCAACATGCAACGCTGAAATGTAGTATGAACGTTACATAGTCCAAATGGCATTCTTCTGTAGGCATACGTACCTTGAGGGCATGGGAATATGGTTTTCTCCTGATCTTCTACAGCAATTGGTATCTGATTATACCCAGAATATCCGTCAAGAAAATAATAAAAACTATGGCCTGCAATTCTTTCAAGTATTTGGTCAATAAACGGTAAAGGAAAATAATCTTTCCTCGTGGCATCATTAAGTCGTCTGTAATCAATACAGTCTCTCCATCCCGTGACTGTTCTAGTAGGTATGAGTTCATTATTTTAATTTTTTATTACGGTCATACCTCCTTTCTTTGGCACTACTTGTACAGGACTTACCCAAGGACTATCAGATATTGGATAAATGATACCTGCTGCTATAAGTTTCACCACTTCTTTCTTGATGACTTCCTGCAGTGCTGGGTTCAGTCTCCTTTCTGGTTGGACTATTGGTTTGTAATTTTCTTCCATGAGGATCCTATGCATACAAATAGTTGGATTGATTCCTTTGATGTCTGCTATAGTCTACCCTAAAGCTCTTTTATGTTTCCTCATGACCTCCATCAGTTTGTATACCTGTTCTGGAGTCAAAGAAGATGAAATAATTACTGGAAATAATTTAGGTTCAAGAAAAATATATTTTAAATGAGAAGGAAGATTTTTGAGTTCAATTTTTGATTGAACTTCTTCCTGTGAGATTTTCTATTTTTTGATTCCTTTTCCAATATTTCAGCTGCTTCTCTGATTATGGGATTTTCATCAGTTGTGGTACCTGACCTGACTAAACATCTTTCCAAATAATCAGTAATTAATTGATTATCCTTGAATTCATCTACAAGGTCATCTAGTAAGTCAATTTGAAAACAAGATGATGATGACTCATTCCCAGGAAATTTCATCATTTTCTGCATGTCAAAAATTACTCTCTCCTCGTCAACTCGCAATATTAATTGTCCTTGATGAACATCAATGATCGCTCTTCCTATTGCGAGAAATGATCTACCTAAAATTAATAGTACCTCAGTATTTTCTTCCATTTCAAGTACTATAAAATCTACTGGGAATAAAAATTTATCTACTCTAGCAAGGACATTTTCAATTATTCCTTTGGGCATTTTAGTACTTTGATCAGCTAATTGAAGAGACACACCAGTATCTTTCCTTTCACCAAGTTCTAATTTCTTGAAAATTGAATAAGGCATTAGATTTATTGAGGCACCTGAATCGCATAACGCCTTTTCAAAGTGAGTACCTCCCACGGTAGAAGAAATTTTAAAACTTCCTGGATCACCAAGTTTCCGTGGGAGCTTATTTTGAAGTATAACACTGCATATTTTTGTAAGCTTAACCATTGAAACTTCTTCCAATTTTCTTTTACTTGACAGAATTTCTTTAAGAAATTTAGCATATGAAGGCATTTGTGTCACAGCTTTTGTGAAAGGTATGTTAATGTAAAGTTGCTTTAAAATATCCACATACTTTGAAAACTGTTTGTCAAGATTTTCTCTTTTTATTTTTTTGGGAAAAGGGAGGGGTACATAGTGAGGATTTGTCATCAATTCATTTTCTTGTACCTTTTTTCCTTTATCTTTTTATTCTTTTAAAAGTTCAGAGTCTCTTTTATTCTCACCTTCATTTACCTGTTCCACTTTTTGTGATTTTCCTTGTCTATCCGCATATGGGTCATCAAAAGTATTACCTGACCGCAGAGAGATGGCTTTGAGGTGTTCCTTTGGATTTTTCTTGGTGTTGCTTGGTAGAGCACCTTTTATTTGTTCAGACATGAGGGTTGCTAATTGGCTCATATGAATTTCTAAATTCTTGATGGCTGAATTTTGACTTTCAACCTTCTCATTAGTAGCCTTAATGAATTTGTACGTCATGTCTTCGAGGCTTTGCTGATGAGCTCTCTGGGGTGGTTGTTGATATTACTAAAAATCTTATTGCCCTCTATTTTGATTTTGAAAATCAGGTGGTCCCTGAACCTGCTGCTTTTGATTGAAAAATCTTTAAGGATTTTCAGCACTATTTGGGTTACTCCATTGGAATCCTGGATGTTTTTGTGCCATGGGACTACCGAATGGATAGCTGTTTCTATATCCAATAATATTTACTTGTTCTTCATTTTGCGTTGAAGCTTGACATTCATGATTGGGATGAGTACCTCCACAAACGTCACAATTCTCATGTTAAGATGATGATTGAGTATTTACCTAAAATGCCCCATCGTTTTGTGTTAGAGTTGCAATTTGTTCCGCTAATGAATTCCAAACTTCAACCTGATTGACTCCTGCTGCTTCCTTAACAATCATTCTCTCAGAGGGCCATTGAACAGCATTTTCTAAAATTTCATTGAGTAATTGCATGGCTTCTGCAGTAGTTTTGCTCATTATGGATCCTCCTGATGCTGCATCAATTAAAATATATATAAAATGTCAGGATCTTGGATACCATAGTGTGGGCATTTTCTTAGCATTGATTTTAATCGTTCCCATGCTTGGTATACAGATTCAGTAGCTGTTTGCACAAAATTATTGATTTCTTGCTTCATTTTAAATATTTTTGCAGGTGAAAAATATTTATTAAGAAATTTCTAAGTCATTTGGTCCCATGTAGTGATTGAACCTCTCGGCAGACTTCGCAACCATATTTTGGCTTCACCTTTTAAAGAAAAAGGAAAAAGTCGCAACCTGATAGCGTCTGTTGTGACTCCATTATACCTGCAAGTTTCAACTAATTCAAGAAAATTAATTAGATGGGTGTGAGGATCTTCACTCGCATCACCAGTAAATTGGCACAACTGCTGAATAGTTTGAATCAATCCTGTGCGAATTCAAAGTTATCTGCTGCAATTGGTGATCTCCTTACACTTGATTCTCCTTCAAAATGATCTGGCCTTGCATAATCTCTTAGTATTCTATCACGTCGTGGTGCCACTTCATCAACTGTTCTTCTACTTGATGTGGTGGGAGTTGGTTGTTGTTGTTAAGTTCTTCGTTCTCCATTTTTTCTTGTGAAGAAATATGAGATTGTGAAATCTGTTCTTTTAGCAACAACCGCAAGGATTTTTCAATTTCAGGATCGTATTCAACTAGTTCTCTCGAGGAGGAACGGTTCATACACTTTATGAAATTTCTATAGAAAAGTTAAAATTATTAGACAAAAAAATCTCAAATTAGTAGTAAAACAATTAATCTGTAGTAGAATTTAGCCAATCGCCAAAAATTTGACGAGTGTCTAGCGTATATAAATTTTAACTCGTACTCTATCAAATAATAGTATAGAAAGATGTCGAACCCACAGAGATTGGTTTATCTATTCTACATATGTTTCTTGTTTTAGTTACTATTTGAGAAAATCAGAAAGAGTTGAGTTTTAAATTGATTAACTAAAAATGCACAAATGGAGCAATAGAAAATATTTTATTTTTTACAAATATAATAAAAAAGGTGTTGGGATCTTGACTTCACTTAATATTTCTATATAGTCGAATTATTATTCTTCAATTTCTATTTTTTAAAAATGTATAAATGCCTCTCACGATTACAAATATATATTATTACTTAAGTTGAATAATTAATTGCACTCCTTTCAGTTATACAAATTAATCTTCAAACTAGTAATATTAAAGAACCAGAAATATATGATTGAACTAAAACACGCTCTTGTTAGTAAAGTCCCTTTTGGTTACCCTACTTATTATAACTGATTATTATATTATTCGGCTCTCTCGATTACAAATAAGTGTAAAATTAATTATAATATAAAAGAGATAGATGTTACTCAATAAATATTAATATCTGTCAATACTACACTTAACTATATTATTTCTTCCCCCTTTCTCGATTACAGAATTAATAAACAGTTAATATGTAATACAAGATAGATAGATGTTAATAAATTAAATAACATCTAACTGTAAAAGCAGATAAAAGTTAAATAAACTAGCTCAAGCATGTGAATTTGAGGAATAATATCTACTATTATATAGAAATATTAAGATCCGTCTTTCTCCCAACACAAGAAAAGTTACTCCATAATGGAGCCAATACCGACAACGGAAATAATCTTGCCCATTAAATAAGAAAATAGAAAGAAATATTCAAGAGAATAATTTATGCTATTTAATTAAAAATAGGAACTAGAGTAATTTCCAATACTACAATTTATTCGGAACTAGAAATGAAGCCAGAGTAATGGCTAAAAGATGAAAAAGAAATAAAACTAAAGAACAAAGAGAAAAGAAAAGCTTTCTGCTCAATATTTCACTTCTCTGATTTCTTCTCTGCTCCCCTCCGATTTCGCGATTGATGCCTCACAAGCCATGACAAACTTTTCAATTATCTTCTGGTTATGAACTTGTCATGGCTGGTTGTGCCTTGTTATGCTTGGTTATGAGCTTCTTTGTTTATAGATCGATTATAGTTTGTTGTAGCCGGTTGTGGTCGGTTGTCCTTTGTCATGGCAGATCACTTTATACAACGTCTTTCTTTAGCACCATATTTTACTTTGCTTAGCTTGTCCATTTTTCTATTTTTTCCTCTGTAATCTTCTCGTTCCCGGACCAATTCTTTTTTTAACTTTTCCTGCATAATTTAGACAAAAGTATGGAATAAATATGATAGTTTTGTGTTTTTACAAAGAAATTATATGTTTAAAAATCAAGTAAAATGCATTTATCGGTCGTCCATCCTGCCGGTAGCGCGTGTCTACACCATCTGTGAGAGAATAGAATGACAGAAGTTTAGTACTCGGATTAATAGATTTGCACGACAAGAATTTCAAGAATATGGAGTTTTTTTCTAAAGGTTCTGCAGCCTCTAGGAGATAAATACAGACATCTCCGTACCGATCCGCGAGACTCTACTAAACCTACTCATGACTCGTGAGACCTATGTAACCTAGGCTCTGATACTAACTTGTCACGACCCTAAACCCGGGCCCCGTCGTGATGGCGCCTCTCGTGAAGACAAGGCCAACCAAAACACACCTAATTCATTTTAAGCAGTTAAAATAATACAAATTAAGTCTTTAACATAATAAAAATCCCAAAATAAAGGTGGATAATACAATTTGCGGAATAGACATAGCCCGACATCGGGGTGTCACCAGTCACGAGCATCTACTAACCGATTAAAAGTAGGAAAAGTCTACATAATCTATTACAGAACTAAAACAAGAGTAAAGAAGATAGAGGGAGAAGCACTAGGCTGCGAACGCCGAGCAGCTACCTAGTGAACTCCAAAATCTACTAGAAGCTCTCAACCCTCGCAAGCAGGACATGAAGCGCTTGAATATGCACACGGGGTGTATGGAGTAAAGTGAGTACTCCAAATCAGTGAGGAGTAATAATAAATGAAGTATGAGCGATAGAAATCACGTAAAGGCACATCAACATGCTACAAAGAAGCAGTACAAGGCCAGTAAAAGCAATGAAACAGTGAAAACATATAAAGTCACCTTAGTTTAGTTTAAGCTTCTTTAAATTACCTTTTTAACAGTTAGGCAAGTAAATGACAGATAGCTAGAAGGATAAACACATAAAGAACCACCCCTCTGGCACAATACCAACAAAATTAGCCCTCGGGCAACACATGGAACAACACCAGCCCCTCGGACTATATCTCATATCACAATGGGTACCGGCACTCACTAGGGGTGAACAGACTCTGGAGGGGCCCCTTACGGCCCAAGCACAATATCAAGACATCTCGTGGCATAATCAATAGGCTCTCGGCCTCATATCAAGACAACTCATGGCGTATAACTCAAGCCCTCGGCCTCATAATCACAATCAGTGTATCCTCACAATATAGGCCCTCAGCCTTACTCAGTCAGAATCTGATAAGCCACTGGGGTAATAGTAAAATATGATGCTCAGCCTAAATTATTATTTAATATATTAAAACAGAGTAAACATGGCTGAGTTATGAAAATAGTAGAATATAGCATGACTGAGTACAAGTATAAGGTCAAGATGGTGAGGAAATATCAGTAAAAATCCCCTAAGGGTCCAAATAGTTGGTAGGAGGCCCAAATATTGCATTCCGCCCAAAACATGATGATAGAAAATAGTTTCCAATCAAATACGTGGTAAAAAAGTCATTCAGGACGGACTAAGTCACAATCCCCAACGGTGCACGACCCCACGCTCTTCATCTAGCGTGTGTGTCACCTCAATATAGCACAATGATGTAAAATCCAGGGTTTCATGCCCTCAGGACAACATTTAAAATTATTAATCACTTGAATCTAGTCCAAACTCTAGCCCGCGATGCCTTTGCCCCTAGAATCGGCCTCAACTCCCGTCGAATCTATCCAAAATCAGAATCACGCCGTCAAAATATGCTAAGGAGACGAAGCTCATGCGAAAATAATCAATTCACAACACAAATCCCGAAATTAACCAAAACCTGACCCCGGGTCCACGTCTCCGAATTCGATAAAATTTACATCAATAGGTTCCTTGTCTTCCCACGAGTTCATATATATCAAAAGTCCCAAAATCCGACCAAAAATGGCCCTTCAAATCCTCAAGTCTAGGTTTCCAATACCAAGCCCCAGTTTCCCCAGTTTTGAACCTTAAATTTCCATAATCATAGCTCTAATCCGTGAAATAATACCATAGAAATGAGTTTTTGGTTCAAGAATCTTACCTCCAGACGATATCCCTTGAATCCCTCTTTAAAATCTCCCAAAAAGCTCCAAAACCAACTTAGAAATGGTGAAATAACCCAAAGATTCGCGAAGGAAATAACTTATACCTTCTGGCCCAGGCTTTTCTTACCTGCGGTCCAGATCTCGCTCCTGTGGCACTGCTTTTGCAGTCCATGAACTGCATCTGCGGTCCTCACTTAAGTGGCCAAAATCTGCATCTGCGATGCCTCATCCGCACATGTGCCATCGCAGGTGCGATTCCTCAACCGCTTCTGTGGTTCCTGCCCTCCTAGGTTCTTTCCGCTTCTACGACTCCAAACTCACTTCTGCGAGACCGCACTTGCGGTCCCCTGACTGTAGGTGCAGTTATGACAGCAATGGAACATCTTCAGCTGCCAAAACCAACTTCCAAACTTTTCGCCAACCATCCAAAATTATCCCGAGGCCTCTGGGACCTCAGCTAAAAGCACAAACACATCATATACAACTATTCTGACTTGTACCAATCCTCAAAAACCTCGAACCACATCGAATCAACCAAAACACATCGAATTCAAGCCTAAGGTTCCAAAATCTTCCAAATTACGCTTTTGAAAAAAAGTCTTCCAAACCACGTCCGAATGACCTAAAATTTTGCGCACACATCCCAAATGACACAAGAAAAATACTACAACTCCCGAAATTCCATTCCGACCCCTATATCAAAATCTCACATATCAACCAGAAAACGCTAAAATTCCATCTTCGCTAATTCAAGCTTAAATCTACTCCGGACCTATAAAACACATTCTGATCACGCTCCTAAGTCCTAAATCACCTCCCGAAGCTATCCAAATCGTTGAAACTCATATTCGAGCCCTCTAACACATAAGTCAATATCTAGTTGACTTTTTCTACTTAAGCTTCCTCAAAAGAGACTAAGTGTGTCAAACCTTACCAAAGCCTTTCCTAACCCGAGCCAACCAACCCGGTCACACATAGAAATGATAAACAAAGCAATAAGAAGCAGAAATGGAGGAAATAGAGCGGTAATTCATGAGATGAGTGGCCGGGTCGTCACATCAAGTAAGTGAGTTTAGCCGTCTATATTTGTTTACCGATTTCCAGCATGACTTAAGTGATCTTGTTAGCAAGTAAGGACGCAAGCATTTTCAAGTATAGCATGATACAAGTCCTAAACTACCCGGACAATTAACATAATAGTAGCTACGTACGAACTCTTATTACCACGTACATACGTAGCCCCACACATAGTCACATACATATATTTAATTCACCTATGGGCTTAATTCCCTCTTACAAGGTTAGAAAGGAGACTTAGCTTTCCCCAAAGCTTACTTCTAAATTCAAGAATGCGCTCAAACCCTCAAATCGTAGCCAAACGATCCAAAACTATTCAAATGGGATAAGAAATAGTCAATATATGCTCAAGAGTTCATATCTATCTATTAAACTAATTTCCCAACCCTATATTAAAGGTTCTTAAAATTCATCCCCAAGCCAACGTGCCCAGATTTCAAAAATTTTCAAAGAAAGTCGTTATCTATAACCTAAGGATCAAGAATATATGATTTCTACTACATTCTATAACAAATTTCGTGTTAAATTCCCATTTTTATCAAAACCCTAAGTTCTACTCTAAACCCATAATTTTCACTAATTTACATATTGTAATCTACTCATAACTATGTATTAAACTCACATTAAGTAGAAATAACTTACCTCACAAAGCGAGGATGAAATCTTCCCTTTTGAAGCTCTCCAATCGCCCAAGAATGGAGTAAAATATGTCAAAAATGACAAACTCCTATATTAAATGAATGCTACTGCCTTCAGTGATTTCCGCATCTACGATCTCGCTTCTACGAGGGATCGTCCACTTTTGTGAAATTGGGCTGGTCCAGTTTGGGCCGCATTTATGGTCGGATGACTACTTCTGTGGTTTCACTTCTGCAGATGAGGAACCGCATATGCAGAACCTAGGCTCCTCCCTTGGGCTGCATCTGCGATGTCATAGCCGCTTCTGCGGGCTCGCACCTGCGGCTGGCCTACCGCAGGTGCGGTTATGACAAAAACTTGAGCTTCAGCTCCTTCTCAAATTTTCAGCTTAGCTCGAGCCTCGTCTGATTGGTGGTCGGGACCCCACCTGAACATATCAACAAGTTTGGAATCATAAAACAAACTCACTCGAACCTTCAGAACACCCGAAATAACAGTAAAACTAAGAATCACACAGTAAAACCAATTGATTTGAACTTCTTCAATCTACCTCCAATGTGCCGAAATTTACTTATACTACTCAGAATAATACCAAATTTTGCGTGCAAGTCTTAGATGACATTATGGAACTATTCCTGGTCTTGGAATTCCGTTCGGACCTTGATATCACAAAAATCTGCTCCAAACCAAATTTAAAGAACTTCAAAATCATTAAGGAATCAACTTTCACTATTAGGTGCCAAAAAGCTCCCGATTCATCCAACACCCAATCCGGACATACGCCCAAGTCTGAAATCATCATACAAACCTATTGGAACCTTCAAATACTGATTCCGAGGTTGTTTACTCAAAATGTTGACCGAAGTCAAATGTGGCCTTTTAAGCCAACCTTAAGGAACTAAGTGTTCCGATTTCAACCCAAACTCTTCCAAATCCCGAACCAATCATCCCCGCAAGTCATAAATCAGTAAAAGCAATTACGAGAAGTCTTATTTTAGAGAACATGATTCTAGAAAGCAAAACGACCAATTGGGACGTTACACGCCTTTTAAAACATTGATTGGAGTTGGGGTGGAGAGGGGCACGTAAGATAGATTTGGAGTGAGTTCAATAGACTCATCTAAACCGCTAATATAATCCTAATTCATAAGCACATATGCAAAATAACTACGCGTGCGTGTATGTGTGTTCGTGCGTGGGTATATGCATTTATGTATGTATATGTATATGTGTGCATGCATGTGTGTATAATTGTGCGTATGTACGTAAGTAGATTATTATAAACACTCCCTTAGGAAGAGTTTTCTTTTTTATAATTGATTACTAATTCTACACGTACAGCGCGCATGCATCACTTGTTAATAATTACGAATTTGGAATTTTATATATATTAAGTCATGAAAAGCATAAATAGAACATCATGAAAATTGAAAAGCATAAATAGAACATCAAGTTTCATGTTTACTCAATTGTTTATTTTTCTTTTTATATCCTGATTTCCACCAATGATATTTGAAACTTCATTACGATGCACTATTCCTCTTCATATTCCTTCCAGATTAACGTGTTAGAAAAATTTATAAAATAAGTATATAAATATTAATACATAAAGAAAAAATAAGCAATTAAACAATTAATTTGACTGTGTCTATAAAGGTAGTTCGATGCATATTGATATAAATGAACTACATATTACAGGAACTAACTTTCTTCATATATTCTTCTTTACCTAATATGCCTCCAAATTCTCGTATAAATGCTGATATAATTCATATTAGCAAATAGCAAGCATTGTTGATTGTGGTTTGTCAAAAATTGAAGATAATTTGTAGTTTTAAAGATATGTGATATATTCTAATATTAGTGATTACATAAGTAATATTAAGCTTAAGTAAGAAGAAAAGATGTACCTAATCAATGTTGTTGGAGCAGTAGGGGCCTCGATTTTGGTTATCCAGGGACCTCGAAGTCAGCTAAGACCAATAAAGTATGAATAATAAAGTAAAGACAATAAAGCCGAAGAATAATTATTGAGCACGTTAAACAAGAGAAGAATAAAATGTTCTATTGCAGTGAATAATGTGAGATGATTTTTACAAAGTGATTGGGATCCCCTTTATATAGGAGGAGAAAACTTCAATATAGTACATTCCTCATTGTGGTAAAAAATTCTACTGGTACAAGTGTATAACGTCCTAGTACGGACCTGTACCATTTTGTGCAAACCTTATCCTTTAATTAATGCCCTGGTCCACGTGTCCTTGAAAAATTCCCGCTCTTTCTTGATTGACTTCAAGATTGTGCTGCCCTCGATGTAGGTCGTGCCAGGCCTTCGATCAGCTTCCTCGAGGTGGGTCCCTTAGCCGGATCTGACCTCTACTTTGAGTCTCCCGGACTCGGACCTATAACCCCATTTAAGACTTCAAAATCATTCTCCTTGATTTTGATCGTATATAGATAGTCCCCGCGTTTATTAGAATTTAATGATGTGAAATGATTTGGACCTCGATTTCTCGAATCTCTAGTGATGAAGTCATCCTCGTGATGCCAATCGTTCGAAGTGACCAAAATGTCCCATCGGCTCACTTCCCAAAAATATTGAATGCACGTAGTGTTGGTCGGCCATTAACGCCTCCGAATTGTTAATGCCCCTATATAAATATGAGGCATCTTCCCTTAGTAAATAACTTTACCTTTCTTCATTCTCTTTCAATTCTCTTCTCTTTCTTCAATCACTTGCTTCCTCCACCTCTTTAAATGCCCTAAAACACCAATATCTTGCCGGAAATACTATATCCCTGTGCACCCGCATTCCTTAGCTTACAACCATGGCCAAAACTTCCAAAATGATCCCTAAAAAAGATAAAGCATCATCTTCTTCTGCCTACCGGCGGGCCAAATCAGTGGTGCCGCCACTTGAGGAAATCACCCCTGGTGATTTCATCATCAAGAAGGACTTCGGTATTGAGAATCCTCCAGATGTCGAGGGTCGATGCGAGCATGTATCACGATATTTTAGCCTGATAACCAAGCATCTCATCAAGGAAGTAAATGAGGATTGTAAATGGGGGGACAAGGTCAAGGTTCAAATCCTGAGGCCTGATGAAAGTATAACTACCCACAAGGATGGGTGTTTGAGTGTTTACACTTACCCCTTCACATTGGGCCCTCTCAATTCGGTGGCGATCGAATTCTGCAAGACATACAAAGTCACCCTTGGTCAAATCCACCTTTTATTCTGGCGTATCGTGATCATGCTGCGGTACTTCTCTAAGAAGGCCGAGGGTTTGGAATTCACCCTCAGCCACCTAGTTCGATTGTATCGGCCCTAGTTATTGTGAGGGCTCATCAAGCTGCAGCCTCGAACCATGAAGTCCTTCTTCACTAGTACCGATGAATCCAAATATCGAGTTTGGATGATCTGATTTGTTAGATTCAGGATTTCGGACATCATCCTCGTGGAAAAAATACCGTTCCCGGAGAGGTGGATTTTTAACCGTAAGTGGAGTCCACATTTTTTGTATCTATTCATGTTCTTTCATTTTCCATAACTTTCTCATCTTTCTTTTGGCAGCCAATTCTTGGGCACCTCTAGCGGAGCCCGACCTCGAGGATTGGGTCAGGAAATTAGCTACCACATCCTCTTATGACAAGCGTAAGTGACGCGAATTGGCGAAGGGCCAATGGGAGGCCAAGAACAACGGCCTTGGAGATGCTTCTGAGATGAGGCTGGCCTTTCCTGGGGAAAAGAACAAGTCTTCAAATCCAAAGCTCTAGAAGGACAACAAAAGAAAAAGGGTCTCGAAACCCGAAGACCCTCAATACAAGAAAACGTCCACTCATAGGTCACGAAAAAGGTTTGCTCAAACGGGCACAGACTCAGACCATGACTCCCCGGATGGTGAGGGGAATGATGATGAAGAATCGGCATTGGTGACTCAGACTAGGAAGCCAGTCGAGGCCACGGAACCTTCGAAACTAGAAAATCCACCTTGTGGTGAGGATTCCCGGAGAGAAGAAACAGGCAAGGCCTCTTTGTTCCCGGAGGTTGAGATTGTCCCTCCGTCTTCAACTACTATATCGAAAGGGGTAAACATTGAGTCCCCCAATGCTAATGAGAATGCCTCGAGTGAAGAGCTCGGGGCCGTAGCAACAGGTTATTCCCTTTCACTGCCAACTTATTTTGGGGGGTGGGGAATCGAGGAAGCCAACGCCTTGCATACGCCCGACCTAAATAAGGCTATTGAGGACAATCCATTTTAGGCTTGCTATGCTGGGATCGAGTATGCCGATGACTTCAACGATGCATCCTCCATTTTTGAACAGGCTCAGCATCTCCTTATTCGGGTATGCACTTACTTTTAACATTGTAATTTTTTCTTTCTTCCTCTTTCGACTAATGTGTCTTTATTTCATGTATTGGTCGTTACGAAGTTCAGGGCTGAGCTGAGTCAATATGAGGTCAAGCTCAAGAGATTTTGGGGAGAAGAGAAGGCCTTGAGGTTCCTCTGTAGCCAGAAGGAAGAGGAGCTTAAGGACCTCCAAATCTCTTTGGCTAAAGCTCAAAAAAGCGAATCCAAGCTGGATGAGTAGGTAACTTCGATTCTAACAAAGTTCGGCATTCTTGTCCCTACTTTGGAGGCTAATACTTTTGTATCTCAGCTGCAGCAAAAGCTAAACATGATCGGGCAACTCCGGGGTGAGGTTGATCGAGTTTGGGCTGATTGTCATCAGTGGAAGGAGAATATGGACAGACTTGCTGCCGAAAAGGAAGCCGTTAAGGCTCAAATGGCCTCTGCTGAAGCTCACCTTTGAGGTGCTGAAGCGAAAGGCTTGGCTCCGGCCAGGAAAATGGAGGGGATGGAGGCCGAACTGGCTAAAGCCCAGACTGAAGCTGCATAGGCTAAGGCTGGAGCTATAGAAGCTAAGGCCGAAGCTGAGAAGATGAAGGCTGCAGCTGATAAATCCATTGCTATATACGTGAGAGAAGCCATTGACGTTCAAGCTGAGTTAAGGTAGGCTTCCGACCGAGCAAGACAAAGAAATAAATTGGCAAAATGTCAAGCCCGGAGGGATACTCTCGAGGAAATCCATGTTCGAGGGTTCGAGCTCGCCGAGGAGATAGCTAAAGCATATGCATGGGAAATAGATGCTAGGTTTCTTGTCTCCTTCGATGATGAGGACGTGATGAGTGGCTCCGGGGTCGAGGAAAGTGGAGAGGATTCTCCCAAATGGGAAGAGACTCCCAAAAATAAAGCCATTAGAGATGTAGATAGCACTCCCGGGGACGTGGCCCCGAAGATAAATTAGGTTTCTTTTTTGTACAAGGGCGATTGTGGGTGTTGTAATATGCTTTGTAAATTTCCTAGATGAATATAAAGTAGCTTTTTGCTCTATTCTTGATTTGTGTTGACTTTGTTTCGTCCCCGTTTATAAAAAATTCTGATGATTCAAATGCTAAGTTTGAGTATCGGTTTAGACTCATAATAAGACCTTAGGCTTTTATTGACCAAGATTATACCCCTTAGGGTTTTAGATGATCCCCAAGCCAAACTTAAAATCAAATTAATATGAGCTCTGGGTAACAGGGCCTTTGGGTCTGAGTTAAACGAGTACAGGGTCTCAGACTCCCATAGGTCTTCGTCCCTATATTTCTTTTAAGCTGGCCCTTAGGCTCTTGTATATCGGTCCTTAGGATCTTTTTTAGAAGTGGGCCTCAGGCTTTTTAAATTGGGCTGTTTAGGCCTCTAAAAATGGCTATGTAATTTTTCCCTTATTTCGGCTAAAAGACTTAGTGAAATTTTAGTTATGCCTTAGCATGTATTTTTGTACCCGTTGGGTTTTTCGAAGGCTCGACATATCAGAACCTTATTAATTATTTTATTTACGTGGACATAATCGAATACCTCTTAAGGGTTTTTCAAAGGTTGATGTTATCGAAGCCCTTAGATTCTTCGGGGGCAATTTATTGAGGCCCCTTATATTTTGCTTTTGCCAGGGGTAGCCTAACTTAACCGGTTTTTCAATGTTTGAAGGCTTTTAATTTTATATTGAAAATCAGATGTCTCTGAAACATATTATTTTGGCCGTAGCTTTTGTGTGACCGTAGTCTTTAGTATTGCTGTAGCCTTCGGGTTTGTCACTTGGACTTATTTCCCGATAAATTTTTGAACTTGTTCGAAAAGTTAGTCCCTGAGTGAATTGGCCTTGGCCTTCATTTCGAGGGGGTACATTTTTGAGGTCTTATGAGTCCGAGTTTTCAATGACTCGGATATATTGACTGTCAGTGACAGTCTCCGGGTATTTCAGGGGTGCTTTGGCCCTTGAGCCGCTTACCGTAGGATTGCAAGTGTAGTGCTCGTATGAGATACAAAGTGTTTTTGATATAACCAGAATGCTTCTTCAAATAGTTAATACATGCGTACATGTTTTGCCATCGGGGCTCGATTGTTCTATATGGACACGGTTCATTTGACCGTTTGGCCTATTAAAAAGTTCTCCTATTAAGGCCCTCTTAGGCGTGAAATATCTTTCTCGAAGCTATAACCTCCGAGGGTGATTCCCCCTAGTGTTTGATGTTGATAAAAAAGAAGCCTTGAATACTTGTTGAGTGATCCTTAGGTAGCATATAGGTGTTTCCTTATTAAAAACCTTGCCGGTAAAACCCATTTGGGATAAAACCCGATCTAAGGGAAAAAGAGTGCAACGCATGCTTTTAAATTCAAGGTCTTCGAGCTCAGCAGTAATATTGCTTGAGCGTTGATATATTCCAACTATTTTGTAGTTGCTCGCCTTCCATTGTGCTGAGTTTGTAGGATCCTTTCCCTATGACTCAGAGGATACAGTACGATCTTTCCCAATTGGGAACTAGCTTCCCTTCATTTGGGTCTCGAGTGTTAAGAGTGAATTTCCTTAGGACTAAGTCCCTGACTCTAAAATATTGAAGGTTTGTCCTTCAGTTGAAATACCTTTCAATCATTTATTTTTCCGTGGCCATTCGAATTAATGCAGCCTTACATTTTTCATCTATTAGCTCAAGAGAAATGTTCATCGCTTTGTGATTTGAGTCTTCGGTGGCATGCTGAAACCTGGTGCTAGGCTCCCCAACTTTGACTGGCATCAAAGCTTCAGATCCATACACCAAAGAAAATGGGTTCTCTCCTGTGCTTGACTTTGATGTTATCTGATATGCCGATAATACCTCGGGCAACATTTCTCTCCATTTCCCCTTTGTATCATCTAACCTTTTCTTCAAGTTTCGAATGATGGTTTTGTTAGTGGACTAAACATGACCATTTGCACTTGGGTGGTAAGGTGCTGATAGGATCCTTTTGATTTTATGGTCCTCAAGGAATTTTGTCAACTGTGTTGCCGATGAACTGTTTCCCGTTATCACATGTTATTTCGGCGGGTATACCGAACCGACATATGATGTGATCCTATATGAAATCAATGACCTCTTTTTCTCTTACCTTCTCGAAGGCCTGCACCTTAACCCATTTTCCAAAGTAGCCAGTCATAAAAAAAATAAATCTATCATTACCTGGCACCGTCAGTAGGGGACCGACGATGTCCATCCCCCATTTCATAAATGGGCACGGGGATAGAACCGAGTGGAGTTGTTCACCGGGTTGATAGATTATTGGTGAAAATCTATGGCAGCTATCACACTTCCAAATGAACTCCTTGGTATCCTTTTTCATGCTATCCTAATAATATCCTACTCTGATCACCTTGCGAACCAGAGAGTCTGTGCCAGAATGGTTCCCACGGGAGCCCTTATGAATTTCCCATAGTACATAGTTAGTGTCTCTGGGTCCCAAGCATACTGCCAGTGGTGCATCGAAGTTTGTTCTATACAACATTCCATTTTCATCGAGCGAGAATCAAGCTCCTTTTTCTCGGAGTGTTCTTGACTCCTTTGGGTCCGCGGGGAGCTTCCCATGCTTTAAGTAATCGATGTACTTATTCCTCCAATCCAATGTTAAGCTTGTTGAGTTAATATCTGCATGGCCTTCTTCGATCACTGACTTTGATAGCTGGATGACAGCCCCGGGGATGATATTGTCTTCTTCGACTGATAATCCAAGTTCTCTAGTGCGATCAAAGCTTCAGATCCATACACCAAAGAAAATGGGTTCTCTCCCGTGCTTGACTTTGATGTTGTCTGATATGCCGATAATACCTCGGGCAACATTTCTCTCCATTTCCCCTTTGTATCATCTAACCTTTTCTTCAAGTTTCGAATGATGGTTTTGTTAGTGGACTCGACATGACCATTTGCACTTGGGTAGTAACGTGCTGATAGGATCCTTTTGATTTTATGGTCCTCGAGGAATTTTGTCAGTTTGTTGCCGATGAACTGTTTTCCGTTATCACATGTTATTTCGGTAGGTATACCGAACCGACATATGATGTGATCCCATATGAAATCAATGACCTCTTTTTCTCTTACCTTCTCGAAGGCCTGTACCTAACCCCTTTTGAAAAGTTGTCAGTCATAAACAAAATAAATCTATCATTACCTGGCGCCGTCAGTAGGGGACCAACAATGTCCATCCCCCATTTCATAAATGGCCACGGAGATAGAACCGAGTGCAGTTGTTCACCGTGTTGATAGATTATTGGTGCAAATCTCTAGCATCTATCACACTTCTGAATGAACTCCTTGGTATCCTTTTTCATGCTATCCCAATAATATCCTACTTTGATCACCTTACGGACCAGAGAGTCTGTGCCAGAATGGTTCCCACAGGAGCCCTCATGGATTTCCCATAGTACATAGTCTGTGTCCCTGGGTCCCAAGCATATTGCCAGTGGTCCATCGAAGTTTCATCTGTACAACATTCCATTTTCATCGAGCGAGAATCGAGCTCCTTTTTCTTGGAGTGTTCTTGACTCCTTTGGGTCCGCAGGGAGCTTCCCATGCTTTAAGTAATCGATGTACTTATTCCTCCACTCCCATGTTAAGCTTGTTAAGTTAATATCTGCATGGCCTTCTTCGATCACTGACTTTGATAGCTAGATGATAGCCTCGGGGATGATATCATCTTCTTCGACTAATGATCCAAGTTCTCTAGTGCGTCGGCCTCGCTATTCTGTTCTCGAGGTACATGGTCCAATGTCCATTCCTTGAAGTGGTGCAGTGTCAATTGAAGTTTGTCCCTATACCTTTCCATTTGATCGTCTCGAACCTCGAAGCATCCTTTTACATGATTTACCACCAAAAGAGAGTCACACATTGCCTTGATGACCTTTGCTCCAAGGCCATTGGCTAGTTCAAGACCTGCAATCATGCTTCATACTCAGTTTCAATGTTAGTCAATTTAGAAGTTTTGATAGATTTTCTAATAACACTACCCGTAGGCATTTTCAAAATGATACTGAGCCCGGACCCTTTCACATTCGAGGCACCGTCTGTGAAGAGGGTCCAAACCCCAGCCGATGTACCCATTTTTGGCAAGAGTACCTTTTCTACTTCAGGTACGAAGGCAGGCGCAAAGTCGGCCATGAATTCTACCAAAATTTGAGACTTGATGGCCGTTCGAGGTTGATATTTGATATCATATTCTCCAAGTTTAGTGGCCCAATTGGCCAATCTTCTTGATAATTCGGGCTTATGTAAGACATTTCAAAGTGGATATGTAGTCAGTACACATAAAGGATAGCACTAAAAATATGGTTTTAATTTCTTAGATGCTCTTATTAATGTAAGAGCTAATTCTTCTAAATGTGGGTACCTCGGACGCGATTGGAGGAATAAGTACATCAATTACTTAAAGCATGTGAAGCTCCCCGCGGACCCAAAGGAGTCAAGAACACTTCAAGAAAAAGGAGCGCGATTCTCGCTCGATGAAAATGGACAGGGAATTGCATACCTTGTTTTTCTCAAACCAATATGCCACTTACCGCTACCTCGGACGCGAACAAATACAAGTAGAGTGTTTCATCCTCAATTTGGAGTATGGAGCAAGGGTGGGCTCAAGGGATATCGTTTTAATTCTTTTAAGGCTTGTTGGCACTCCGGGGTCCATGCGAGGGTCCATGCGAAGTTCTTCTTCTTTTTGAGTAGGGAAAAAAAGTGATGCCTCCGATCTAACGAGCTCGAGATGAATCGACCTAGGGCAGCTATCCGCCCGGTCAGCCGTTGCACGACTTTTACATTGTTCACCATGGTGATTTCCTCAATGGCTTTTATTTTATCAAGGTTGATCTCTATACCTCTATTCAATACCATGAAGCCCAAGAGCTTACCCGAGCCGACTCCAAAAGTGCATTTCTTGGGGTTGAGCTTCATGTTGTACTTTCTAAGGATGTGGAATGTCACCTGTAAATGGGTCAAATGGTCCTCTATGCGTAGTGACTTAACTAGCATACCATCAATATAAACTTCAATGGATTTGCCTATTTGATGCTCGACATCTTATTAACTAGGCGTTGTTATGTGGCTCCCGTGTTTTTTAGCCCGAAAGGGCATAACATTATAACAATACGTACCATACTTCGTGATGAATGAAGCTTTTTCCTCGATCCTCCGGGTTTATTTGAATATACCCGGAGTAGGCATCGAGAAAGATAAGGATCAAACAATCGATGTTGGGCAATGGGAAAGAATCTTTAGGGCATGCATTGTTCAAATATTTGTAATCTATACACATTCTAAGTTTATTCCCTTTTTAGGGACTACCACTATGTTAGCTAGCCATTCAGGATATTTTACTTCCATTATGGATCCTATTTTGAGAAGTTTGGCCACCTCTTCTTTGATGAATGTGTGCTTTATCTCGGATTGAGGTCTCCTCTTTTGCTTCACTAGTTTAATTCTGGGAAGTCCATGGGTAGTTATTGCCAGTGGATCCCTGTCATATCCAAATGGCCACCTCTTCTTTGATGAATGTGTGCTTTACCTTGATCATGATGTCAATTTCGTGATGTCAGTGGCTGAAGTGATTGAAAAGTCGTCTTCGCATAGTTACCAAGATCATTAATTGGAGGCGGTGGATGGTCGGTTGTTTGGCTTCCCTAACACGCTTGAGCGGCCTCTATAAATAGGTCAACTTCACAATTTTTGCAAACTTTACTTCTCAAATCATTCTTAAAATCCCTTTAACTCCTTCAACTTCTTTGAGTTAACCCTTCTCTCAATTTGCTCTTAATACAACATCTACTCATTCTCTTGAACTTACAAGCCACCACGGATAAAACATCTAAAACTATCCCTCAACAAGAAAAAGCTTTTTCATCATCGCGGTCGGCCAGTGGTAGAGTGGTGGTGCCACCTCGTATTGAGGAGTGTATTCCTCCGTCGTGCGAACTAACTTCCGATTTTAAAATCGATAAACCTGCATCGACACCGGGCCGATGTGAGCCTATGTCCCAATACATCTACTTGATAATCAAATATGAGCTCGAGGAGGTGAAAGAGGACTGCAACAGGAAGAACAAAGATGTAGTGATCCCTTCCCCTGAAGTGGAAATCACTACTCATACGGTAGGGTACTTAAGCGTGTATACCTACCCGTTCACGTTGGGTCCTGTAGATCCAGCTCTGGGTCCCATAGACCCAGTGATTCTTGATTTTTGCCAACAATACCAAGTGATGCCTGGCCAGGTCTACCCTTCATTCTAGCACATCGACAACCTTATTAGGTACTTCTCGAGCTTGGTCGAGATGATTCCTTTTACCCTCGACCACATAATCAGGCTATATAGGATTTGCCTTTATCGAGGTGGTCTGATAAAGTTGTAATGCCGATCCTCGAAATCTCTTTTTTCCAGCATCGATGAGGACAAGGATCGAGGATGGATGAGTCAGTTTGTCTGAATCAGGACCTCAAACCTGATTCCTACTAAGAGGATGCCATTCCCTGAGGAATGGAACATGAAACGTAAGTACATGTTTATCGGTAGTGACTTCATATTCTGATTTCCTTACTCTTTCTTAACCTCATCCTTTTCTTGATCTAATCCCTTTCTGATGGTGTAGCTGTTTCATAGTTTCCTAGCGCGGTCCTAGAACTCGAAGGTTGGGTACAACAACTAGCCTCTACTTCTTCATACGCAGAACGTAGCTGGCGTAACCTGGCCAAGGGCCGATTTGAGGCTAAAAACCATGGTGGGTTCTCTTGTTTGCATTCTTATGTTTGTTAGATAAATATTACTTTATCTTTGTGCAGGCCTCGGAGATGTCGTTGCTATGCGGCCATCCCCACCCGGTGAAGAAGAAATCCCAAAGACTTCCAAGGAAAAGAAAAGAAAGAGGGGGTCGCTTGCAAATTTCCCCAACCCAAAGAAAATAAGGCTCGAAAGCCTAAGGCTGATACCGTGGCCCTGTCTCCAGAAACGGCCCAATGCCTTCGGGATTTGGATAAAGAGGGGGAAGATGATGACTTCCTTTTGGTAGTTCGGAAAAGAGAAAGCACTGACACTTCAAAGACTACTGAACCGATGGTGGATAATACAGTTCATCTTGAACCAAAGAAATCTCGGAGGGGAGTTTGAGCAAAGTCCCCGAGATATCAGGTAGTAAAAGAGCATCTTGCCTTGGAGGTCATTTGGAGGGTGAGGCCGAGGGGCATGGTTTTGAAGCCCTCCAAAGATAAGAGAATGTCCCTAGTGGATAACTTAGGGTAATCAGTATGGATGAATCACTTTCTGGTCCCGAGTTCTCCGAGGGGAAATTCCGAGATGCCCGAATTATGAGAACCCCAAAGTGGAAACGAGCCACGAAGGGGATGATATCTTTCGAGAGTGCCTTTTAGGTGTCTAAGATGGTCCCGACCCAGATGATTTATTTATTTTTGATGAGGCCCAGTGACTTTTCAAACAAGTAAGTTTCCGCCTTTAAAACTTTGCCTGCATTTTATGCTTGTTGTTCTAAGTATAACCTTTCCCTTTTGTCAAGGTTTTGACCCTCCATCGAGAGGAATTTTCAAAGTCTTGGACCGAGCTTGCTCAATTTGAGGCCGAGATCAAGAAGCTTGCAGAAGAAAAGGATGGCCTTAAGCGTCTTTATGTTCGGAAAGAGGAGAAGATCAGGGATCTCCGAGTTGAGTTAGCGAAGGATCATCGAGAACAGACCAAACTTGTTGAAAAGGTAATATAACCTTTGAGGATTTGTTATGAATTTATCCGATTAAGTGACTAACACTTCAACTTTGTAGGCCCAACAGAAGGGCGAGTAGGTGGAGCAGCTTCTAGAGGAGCTCAAGATGAAGGATGTCGAGACCCTAGGATAGAAGCAATGTATGGGCTGTCTCATCTCCAAGAAAGATAGGTTTTGGGAGAAACTAACTTCAATTTAATGACAACTTCAAAGTGTAAAGAAGAAAAATCTGCCGAAGCTGCAAAATCGAGGAGCTCGAAGCTAAATCCGCTGCTGAGCTTCCAAAGGCCAAATCTGATGCAGAGGTATTTGTATCTTCATACCGAGATGATGCTGAAGAAGCTATCATTTGAGCACAGGAGATCTCCACTGTGGCCGAAGTTAAGTTATCATGTGCTCTCGATCATGCCAGGTGGCAGTCTCGGAGAGAAACCCTCGAGGAGGTCCACCCTCGTGGCTTTGATCTCTCAGTCGATATTGAAGAAGCAAAGAATTTGGAGAAAGAGGCTGTCACTTTGATTCTCGATGATGAGGATTCTTTTAGTGGCTCCGAGAGCGGAGGAGATGAAGATGAGGTCCCCAAGGAGGAGGCTCTCGAAGACGCGGTTCCCGAAGATGCAGCTCCCGAGGATATGGCCCCGAAGTAGATTAGGTTCCTTTAGTTTGTTTTTTTTGTTTTTATGTGAGGGCCCTCATGGGCATTGTAAATATCTTTTGAAAACATCTCTTACAAATATAAAGATCCTTTTTGCTTCATCTTCGATTTGTGTTGAATTTTGTTTCGTCTTCATTTGAAAAAATTTGATGTTATAACTCAGTCCAAATATTGGCTTGGACTCAGAATATAATAAACCCTTAGGTTTTTTATTGATCAATGGGCGATCTTTATAATAGAATACCTCTTAAGATTTTTGCTAATCCTCGAGCTAAGCTTAAGTCGACTTGATGTGAGCTCAGGATGATAGGACTCTTGAGTCTGAGTTGAGTGAGAGTAAGGTCTCGAACTCCGTCTACTTCGGACTTAGGCTCTTTTATGTCAGCCCTTAGGCTCTTTAAGTTGGACCTTAGGCTCTTTAAGTTGGTCCAATTCGGCCTCTAAAGCGGCTTTAATTTTTGCCTCTTTTCGGCTAAAAGACTCAGTGAAAATTTTTCTATGCCTTAGCATGTGTTTATTGTACCCGTTAAGTTTTTCAATGGTTTAATCTATTGGAACATCATTTGTAATTCATTTGTGTAACAGTAATCGAATACCTCTTGAGGTTTTTTCGAAGGCTGATGTTATCGAAGCCTTTAAATTATTCGAGGGTTGATTATATCGAAACCCTTTATCATTTGCTTTTGCCGAGGGTAGCCTGAGTAACCAGTTTTTCAAAGTGTTTGAAGGCCTTTAATTTTATGGTGGAAGTCGTATGTCTCCGAGCCGTATTATTTTGGTCGTAGCCTTTGGATATGTCTCTTGGACTTGTTTCCCGATAAACTTTCAAACTTGTTTGGAAGGTTAGTCCCCGAGTATGATGTCCTTGGACTTTATATAGAGGGGATGCCTCTATAAGGTATTATAAGTTTGAGTTTTTTATAACTCAGATATGTTGACTGCCGATGACGGTCCCCGAGTACTCGGGGTGCATTTGCGTTCTGGCTCTTGAGCCGTTTCCCATAGAGTTATAAGTATAAAGCTTTTATAATAGTAGACTTCTTTAAGACACAAAGTGTTTTGATATCGAAAGAATGCTTCTTTGAATAATTGATTCATGTGTACATGTTTTGTCATCGGTACTCGACTATTCTGTATGGACACAGTTCATCTGACCATTTAGCCCATTACAAAGTTCTCTTATCGAGGCCCTCTTTGGTGTGAAGTATTTTCCTAAAAAATATAACCTCCGAGAGTGATTCCCCCCCAATATTCGAGGTTGATTGGAAAGAAGTCTTGGATACTGCTGAGTTCTCCTTAGGTAGAACATAGTTGTTGCCTTGTTAAAATACTCTCCCGTAAAACCCATTTGGGACAAAATCCAACCTGAGGGAAAAAGAGTGCAACGCCTGCTTTAAAACCTAAGGTCTTCATGTAGAAAGGTGTCCTCTATATCCTCGATCAATCATCTGCAATGGATTAGTTTCATATTCAAATGGATAAAAGGATTAAGTCATACCTTAGCAATTGTATCATTTGAGTAGTGATATGTTCCAATTGTTTGGCAGTAGTTCACTTTCCATTGTTCTAAGTTTGTAAGATCCTTTACCGACATCTCCTAGGACTCAGTACGGTCCTTCCTAGTTCGGACCTAGTTTCCCTTCATTCGGGTCTCGAGTATTGAGGGTGACATTTTGTAGAAATAAGTCCCAGATTCCAAAATGTCGAATTTTGATCCTTCTATTGTAGTATCTATCGATTCTTTGCTTCTGTGCTTCCATCCGAACAAGTGCTTCCTCTCATTTTTCATCTAATAGCTCGAGGCTAGTATTCATAGCCTCGTGATTTGACTTCTCCGATGCATGTCGAGACCTGGCACTGGGATCTCCGACCTCAACAGAAATTAAGGCCTCGGAGCCATATACCAAAGAGAAACGGGTGGCCCTCCTACTGGACTTTGATGTTGGGTAGGACTTCTCTCCATTTTCCCTTTGCATCGTCCAATTTTTTCTTTAAGTTTTGAATGACAATTTTATTTGTTGATTCGACCTGTCCATTCCCGGTCGGGTGATATGGTGTTGATAAGATCCTCTTTATTTTATGTGCTTCGAGGAACCCCGTTACCTTTCTGCCAATGAATTGCTTTCCATTGTCACATACAATCTTAGTAGGTATCCCGAACCGGCATATGATGTCAGCGGCCCATCGAATGTCCTCACATACAATGTTCCATCTTCATCTTACGCGAACCTAGTAGCCTTGGTTCGTAGGGCCCTCGACTCTTTATGGTCCCATGGGAGTTTTCCATATTTTAAATAATCGATATACTTATTCCTCTAATCCCAAGTTAGACTTGTAGAATTTATCTCGGCATGACCCTATTTAACCACATACCTCGATAATTGGATGATAGTCCCCAGGATGAAATCATCTTCTTCAACCGAGGATCCTAAATTAGCAAGTGCAACGGCCTTACTATTTTGTTCTCGAGGCACATGATCCAGAGTCCATTCCTTGAAGCGGTGCAAAGTTACCTGTAGCTTATCCAAGTATCATTGCATCCTATCCTCTAGAACTTCAAAACTTTTGTTTACTTGGTTTAGCACCAGCAGTGAATCACACTTTGCTTCAATGACTTCGCTCCCAAGCTTTTATCTAGCTCGAGTACTGCAATCATGGCCTCATACTCATCCTCATTATTAGTCAACCTAGAAATTTTGATAGATTGTCTAATGGTACTACTCATAGGTAGCTTCAAGACAATGCCAAGCCCGGACCCTTTCACATTCGAGGCACTGTCCATGAAAAGGGTCCATACCCCCAATGATGTACCCGATCTTCGTAAGAGTTCTTTCTCCACTTCGAGTATGAGGGTCAACATAAAATCATCCACGAAGTCATCTAGTATTTGAGACTTGATGGATGTTCAGGGTAGATATTAGATATTGTACCCGCTAAGTTTGACGTCCCATTTGGCCAACCGTCATGATAGCTCGGGCTTATGAAAAACATCTTGAAGAGGGTAAGTGGTTAATACACATATGGGATGACACTGAAAATATGGATTTAGCTTTCTAGATGCGCTTATCAATGCAAGTGCTAATTTTTCTAAGTGAGGATATCTAGTTTTAGCATCTCCTAGAGTTCTACTTACTTAATAAACAAGGAATTGCATACCTTGCTCTTCTCTAACTAGTACCCCACTTACCGCTATCTCGGATACTGCCATATATAGGTAAAGTTTTTCATCTACCTTCGGGGTGTTAAGAAAAGGCAGGCTCAATAGGTATCGCTTCAATTCTTCCAAGGCTTGTTGGCATTCCGAGGTCCACTTAAAATCCTTTTTATTTTTGAGCAAGGAAAAGAACTGGCAACTTCGGTCTGTTGACCTCGAAATAAACTGGCCCAAGCCAGCTATTCATCTTGTTAGCCTTTGGACGGCCTTCATACTATCCATGACCGTGATATCGTCGATGGCCTTGATCTTGTCGGGGTTGATATCGATACCCTAATTTGACACTATGAAGTCGAGGAACTTACTCGAGCCGACTGTGAAGGCACATTTTTTTAGGTTAAGCTTCATGTTTACTTCCTTAAGATTTTGAATGTTTCTTGGAAATGAGTTAAATGGTCCTCTGCGCGCAGGGACTTAACCAACATATCATCAGTGTAAACTTCCATCGAGTTACCTATCTGTTCCTTGAACATTTTGTTAACTATGCGTTGGTATATAACTCTTGCATTTTTTAGCCCGAAGAGCATTACATTGTAACAACAAGTTCCAAATTTAGTGATAAACGAGTTCTTTTCCTGGTCTTTCAGGTTCATCTGAATTTGATTGTACCCAGAGTTGGCGTCGAGAAAAGTTAGGATCTCATGGCTGACTGTTGCATCAATCATACGATCGATGTTGGGAGTGGGAAAGAATCTTTCGGGCATGCTTTGTTTAAATCCTTGTAATCTACGCATATTCTAAGTTTATTTCTTTTTTTTGGAACTACAACTACGTTGGCTAACCATTCGGGGTATTTTACCTCCCAAATAGATCCTATTTTAAGAAGTTTGGTTACATCGTCCTTTATGAATGCATATTTCACCTCGGACTGGGGACTCTTTTTTTGCTTTGCCGATTTGAACCTGGGGTCGAGGCTTAACCGGTGTGTTGTTATTTCCTGTGGAATCCCTATCATATCTAAATGGGACCAAGCAAAGCAATACATATTATCAATAAGAAATTGAATGAGTTTTTTCCTGAGTTTGGGGCTTAATCCTATTCCCAGGTATAACTTTCTCTCGGGCATATATTCGATCAGTATGACCTGCTCCAGTTCTTCGACTGTTGACTTGGTTGCATCGAAGTCTTTGAGAACGGTGAAAGTTCTAGGAGTAAGGAAATCCTCTTCTCCGTCTTCGATTACCTGTTGCTCCGATTTTGTCGAGGCTGGAGGTGGTGATTGTTATTTAACCGCCTGCTTACCTTTGGTGTTTGAATTCTCCAAGGTTGAAGGCTCTGGCATCGATGTCACTTCATCGACTACAAACATTTCCTTTGCAGCGTGTTGCTCTCTATAGACCGTTTTGACACCATCCTCCATTGGGAACTTCATCATCTGATGAAGAGTTGAAGGTACCGCCCTCATATTGTATATCTAAGGTATCCTGAGGAGTGCATTATACCTCATGTCGCCTTCGATGACATGGAATATCGTATCTTGTATGGTCTCGGCTACATTTAGTGGCAGGATTATCTCCCCCTTTATCGTTTCTCTTGCCATGTTGAAGCCATTTAGGACCCGAGATGCAGGTACAATTTGATCCTGTAGGCCGAGCTGTTCTACGACCCTCGATTTGATTATGTTTGTTGAGCTACCTGGATCCACTAAAATACATTTACGAAACCCTAATTTTCTTAAAGCTCTATCTTTTTAAACAATTTTTAACTTATTCTTTTGTGTTTTACACTACTCTCTACTCGATCTTTACGATTGTTCAAGTTTTCAACGTTTTGTTCTTCTTTTAAAACTAGGGTTTCTGAACATCTTTTGAAATCACTACATCTTCTAGTACTATATGTTTGTGTTGGTATTTCTGCTTGTTTGTGTAATCTTCTACGTTATTTCCCAATTTCTATGTGTTAATTTGTTCTGACGTTCCACTGATTCTGTGATTTCTTACTTATGGTTCTTGGTTTTGTGCCTATTGTGTTTAAATAGGTCTAATTGTTTCTATTTACTAAATATTCTGCCTGTTCTGTGTATCTCTTTGAATCCCTGGTTTTTTGTATATGATTTCTTTGGAGGTTTTTCAATGATTTGAGTCACTTCCTTGCTTGTGAGATGCTTTCCTTACTTAGTGCTGATTCCCTGTGATTTTCCTTCCCGCCCGTGATTTCCTGAACCAATTGTTTTCAAAATCAGTCTGTAATCCGTCTGCTTATGTGCAAAATATACTTTTATTTTTTTTACTTTCCTTACTTGTAATTATTTTGTACTATCAGTCTTGCAAAACCTTCCTTATTTGATGCAATTTGTACCGTTTGAGCTATGACTCCCTAATTGAAGGGAATCCGAGTTTTTAATTGATTCTAATAGGTATTCTTTCGATAATTATAATTAGTATATATGTATTACCTTATTTTCCACTCAATTTGAGAGCTATAAGTACCCTACCCTCTCTGTAGCATGGATATAAAAAAAAACACGAACAAAAAATTCATTGTTCTGAACTCTCTTACACACATAAGCATACTTAGTGTTCTCTCTTGTTTTCTACATATCCTCTCTCACTTCCCCTGTTGACTTCTGATTACTCAGTCGGCTGAAAACCAAGACTGAGTGATTTTGGGGCTGCTCTACTATGCTACTGCTTTATACATTGCTGATTGCTTGGTCTGCATACTACTTCTCACTTCCCCGCACACTACTACTCTACATTATCTCATCCTCGACTTGTATGCCCTCTATTTGATTTATAGCATCCAAAACAATATGCTTTTATTCATGCTGCAGTTTATTTTATTTTTTCTATGCTTTTATATATGGTTCTGCTGTTCTTATTGCAATTAACATGCCCCTGTGTTAGTTCGTTAATGTGACTATCCTTCTATTAATCCAACATGCCTACTGATTTGCTTAATGCATGTTCTCCCCTACCCCCTTACCCCAGTACATTCTCAGCATGTGATCATGAGCCCTTTTGGTTGAAACCTGGTATGACTGTCTAAGTTCTGAAATGCTTTCCCTTGGTATCTGTGTATGTGCAATGATGTGAACTACTTGTCCCCACTTCCCTTTTTCCCCTATTTGTGTTTACTGCCTGGAACTATATGAGGTATTCTGGTTCTGAGTTTGTCAAAACTGTCCCGTTGTTTTTCTTTCAAAACTGGTTCTACATGGATCATTTTTAAACTGTTTTTCAACTCAATATATTTAAAGAGAAATTCTATCACACTCTCACTACTCCTATAGTTTAGGTTCTACCTCCTTAGTGTAAGCATTGCCTTGGGTACCTTTGAGTATTCCTTGAACTTTGATGCACAAGGCTGGTAATTCCACACTGCACTTGTTCAACATTTTGGTAGTGTTTGGGGTGCTGGTATTGGCCAAGGACCCCCATTGGGCCCTTAGGGAGCTTTGCCGCACCCAAACCATGGTCAAGGCTGTGAAACTCGAAAAAAGTGAGGTTGGAAGATTGGGCTTGGTTGAAGGTTCCCTATAGAATAACTTCTTATTTTATTTTCATTATGTAATTCAGCTATCACGGTTTGTAATAACTTGTAAACAACTGATTGGGGCTATATTGAAATTGGGAGTGATTATGCATGCTTTGTTTAATTAATGGGTAGAGAACATGTCTATAGGGATTTACTTACCAATTTGTGCAATAGAAGCCATGTGTAGGACATGCTCCTTACATCAAGATATCCTGTTTTAGGCTCTTTACTTTCAGATTGTTATACTCACTTTGTAACCAATTAGTAATCAACAAACAACTGTTATAAAGTTACTACTGCATTTAGAGACCATGCTTTAGGGGCTTTATGTGCTTAGATATCATGTTACTTAGAATTTTTTTTAATTTTTTATTTGGGTTGCAATTGTTAAGCGCCTCACCAACTATTTTATTTAATAACACAAGTTTGGTTAACTGCGTCTTCTCTTTAAAATTAGAATTAATATGCATGTTCACCTTTTTTTTAAGACAAGTAGGCAATACGCACGACACCTAGGAAAGCTTTAGGCCCGATAATAAAACTGATTGATCTTGTTTTACTGGTTTCAGACTACTCAACCTTTTAACTTTCCCAACTTTATTTTTTATCCACCTCTCTAAAGTCCACTCTTTTACTGAAAATTTCTTTATTTGGAAACTTGTTTCGTGTTTATATGCTCTCATTAATTTCCTAAGTCTTGCTCTATTAAGCTTTCAAATTACTGGTTTACCTTTCTGCCCAGGATCACGTTATTTTGATACTTGTCTAATTAAACTATTGTATTTTCAAATCTCTACTTTTTCCAAACGATGTTTTAACTGTTCCCTCACCTTTACTTACTCAACTGTTTTCTTAGTTGTATTTCTGCAAGTCAAACACTCTTCGGATCACTCAGTTTTGATTAAACCTTCTGGTGAAACTTATCTTTAAACTCGCATTCTTTTAAGACCTTAAATGTGTTTGAAGACGTGCTAATTACATGTTTACTTGTGAGGGACCTGTGAGCCTCTTATTTGCCTTTGTATGGTTCCTTTATGTGTAGTCCTACTTGTTATGTATGCCGCTTAGCATTTTGTCTTTTAAACCTAAGGGTTCAGCCTAGTCCTTACCCTGTAGGAATAGTTGTCCTAAATACCCTCTAGGACTTATAGGACGGGATGGGTAATAGCACGCAATAAGCATTCGTGACCAATCCACACGTTTAAATAATCTTTATGGGGTGGGACGGGTAGAATATGGAGATGATGACCGATGCGCTAATATCACGTGCGACCCCTCTTTAAGGAGTGATTGATGGGTATTGCATTGAAGTGATCCATATTAATCATAAACCTAGGATCCTTTTCCTTTGTTTGTCTTTGTTTGCTTTCTTTAGAATTGTTTAGACCTTTCAAATCTCTGCTCTCTTTCTACTTACTTTCACAAGTTTCAATTTAATTGCAAGTCCTTATTTGAGCCTTGATTGTTTATTTGTAAAGTCACAATTATAATATGGTCGGGAACCACACTAGTGGATCTTGAGGGGTGCCTAACACCTTCCCCTCGAGATAATTTCTAGCCCTTACCCAGACTCTGGTTTCTTCAACTCAGACCCTTCTTAAAGTGTCCTAATGTACTATAATCATTAGGTGGTGATTCTTCAATTCCAAAAACCCAATTCCCAAATAGGAATAGAGTTGTCTTCCCAAAAATGTCGTAAACCTGATTTTGCGAGGAAAAAAAGGGCGTCGACATATACCATTCGCTCGGGCAGGATCAATCAATATAACCTGTTCCATCTATTCGACCGTTGATTTGTTGGATTCCGAATCTTCGAGAACGATAAATGTTTGAGGAGTTATAAAATCCTCTTCTTCTTCTTCTTCTTCTTCTTCTTTTATCCACTACTTCCTCAATTCGGTCAAGGTTGCTAGTTGTGATTACTATTTGGATTCCTATTTACCTTTGATGCTCCACCGTTCCGAGGTTGATAACGTTGATACCGGTGTTACCTCATCAACCGCAAACATTTCCTTTGCAGCATGTTGCTCCCCGTATACTATTTTTATACCGTCTGTCATTGAGAATTTCATCATTTGGTGGAGAGTCGAGGGGACTACCCTCATGTTGTTGATCCAAGGCCTTTCGATTAGGGCATTGTACCTCACCTCTCCGTCGATCACGTGGAATTTGATATCTTGAATGGTTCCATCCATGTTTACTGGCAAAATAGTCCCCCCTTTAGTTGTTTCACTGGCCATATTAAAGTCGTTTACGACACAAGCTGCAGGCACAGTTTGATCTGGTAGGCCAAGCTGCTCCACGACCCTTGATCGGATGATATTCACCGAGCTACCTGGATCCACTAAAACACGCTTAACTTGAACTTTATTGAATAAGATAGAACTTGAACATAATCTCGGGTTCATTTCTCTCTGGTGATTGATACCTTAGTGCGTTTGAATATGGGTCCCAGTGGAATGTCGACCCCACCGACGATCATATGAATGACATGCTGGGGTTCCTCCTCTTCATTTTTCATGTTGGCATCCCCTTCTCTGAAATGATTCTTGGCTCGATCACATAAGAACTCTCGAAGGTGGCCCTCATTGAATAGATGGGCTACCTACTCTCTTAATTGCCTGCAATCGTCGGTCTTGTGGCCATGCATGCCATGATACTTGCACGTCAAATTGGGTTTCTTTGGGAAGTACTGGTCTATATGGGCCTGGGCCACCTAGTATCTTTGATACTTCTGATTCCCAATACAATGCATCGATGCTAAAGTTATATTCTGATAATCGAGGTGCCTCTATGGGATTGGCATGCTTATCAAACCACTTTTGCTCATGAGTCACCGAGAATTATGTCCTCGATCACTCCTTTGATCCTTCCGGGCGGAATTGCATCCTGAACCATTGGTCCTTCGATCCGCGATGTATGGTTGATATCGTTCTCTATTCGACCTTGGCTCCCTATCGACGTCCCTCAGGGTTTTAGATGCCGACATGTTTGGATGTACTGAACCGGAAGGGGCTCCTAATTGGTCTTCCTCGACCCTAAACTTTGATTAATATCGATTGTGCACATCTTCCCTAGTTACAGCTGGATACTCGACCAAACTTTGTTTCAACTGTCGTGAAGCTATCGAACTCCGCTAGTTCAACCCTTGGGTGAAAGCTTGAATGGCCTAATCATCTATAATGGCAACTCCATACGTTCCATTTGAAATCAAGATACGAACTCCCTCAGCATTTCGTTATCTCTTTGTCTTATCTCGAAAAGGTTCGATTTTCTTGTTGCGACCTTTATAGCCCCGGTTGCCTTCACGAAAGAATTTGCTAACATGTCAAATGAGTCGATGGAATTTGGTGGCAGGTTGTGATACCAAATCATTGCTCCCTTTGATAAAGTTTCCCCAAATTGTTTTCGACAAAATGGACTCAATCTCATCATTTCTAAGTCATTTCCCTTTATTTTGCACGTGTATGAAGTGATGTGTTCATTAGGATCAGTACTCCCATTATATTTAGGTATGTCCGGCATACGAAACTTCTTAGGAATGGGCTTCGGACCCGCACTTTGATGAAAAGGGTTACACACTAACTTTTTCGAAATCAAATCCTTTAGGATTTGGGGTGCTCCCCTTATCTGATCAACTCGAGAGTTGTATGTTTCCACTTATTTATCATTATCTTCGATTTTCTTCTCTCCTGACTCAATTCTTTTGGTGAGCTCCTCGAGCATTTTTATTATTGAAGGATCAGTCCCTGATTCGTTACCATTCGACCTTTCTGGTACTAGCTCGGTACGACAAGTGACTTCGACCCCACTTGGAGTCATATGTTGATTTTGCAACAGAGTAATAGTGGCCTACTGAGCCTTTAGCATCTCTAATATCACCTGGAGACTAACTTCTCTATCTCCTCTGCTCTATGTACCTTGACCATCTGATTGGCCTTCCCTACGTACACTCCCTTTGAGGTCCGCGCCTAGGTCCGTATTTAGAGAACCGTACGAACTGACATTGACTGGGTCGGCAACCAGTGGTCCCTCGAGATTAGCCGGGGGTACCCCGACTCCTATAGCAATTACATTGTCATTTTTCCCGTGAAATCCGAGACCATCATCACCATGTGTGGGTGCGTTTTGTGAGTTTGACATGTTTTAACCTGAGAGCAAAAAATACTTGACAAGAACAAGTGTGAAATAACATTGCGTTATCAGAATCAGCACTGAAACGATCACTATTATCCTTATCCCCACGGTGGGTGCCAAATTGTTTACCCTAAAATTCGAGTAACAATTAAAATTATATTATGGTTTTAAGGATATATGATTTAATCCAATACCAATTGATAAACAAGGAATTAAATAGATAAATTCGAGAATAGAAAAGATCAAACAGGTATACAAGCCAAATCTCGACCTCGACTTGTGATAGCCCTGAGGTGTGATAATACGAATAGCAAATGATAAAACAACTCTGATGAACAGTAAGCAAAAATAACAAGAAAGCGATGAAAGTATATATTCTTCTCAGTGAATAATGATGGTTACAAATGAGTGTGATCCCCCTTTATATAGTTTGGGAGTCCTAAATAAGGTGCATTTCTAATTATAGTAGAAAATCATATTAATAACTAATTAACCGCTATAGACCGATCCGCTCCGAGATTCATGCCACAATTTTTGGCCCGTTGTGGATATCTCGCCCTTTTCGTTACTGCCCTACTCCGGCATGAGTTCGAAGCATGCCCCTTTCTGACATCGATTAACGATGTCGACCTCGATCTTGGAAAGAAACCTCGATCCCGGACTCGACATCTTGGCCTTTCGACGTGGTATCTTTTTCTCCGTCGAATGATGAAATTGAGTAGCCCCGATTTCCACTGTATACACTTCGTTCTCTCATCGGGGAATCGGAAAAAAATTTGCTCCCGATTTTACCTGTACATAGATATTCTCAATCATTTTCAACAACACCCGATCCAAACATATAACAATTTTATAAAATTCGATTTTTGAATTCAAAGCATCAAAATTTTCAATTAGTTGTCAGTAAAGTTTAAGTTCATATCTTCAAGTTAAAACACACCCAAACAAAATCTAATTCACCAAACGTTCATTCTTTTTTCCCACTCTTCGTACGTTAATTACATCGAACAGCATATGTCATAGTGAAGTTTCTCTTCCGAAATTATAATGCTGGAACACTATTGAGAGCGACAAAGTTAACAATATGCCCAGTACCATTATCTTTCTTTCACTAGTATCACTTCCAACTGAAGTTAAGAACGAATGCAAGTTTAGTAGATTCCTTGATATCGAAACATATTGACTTAGCTTAATGACGTGGTAAATTACAATGTCGCAGAGTGTAAATCCTCATGTGTTGTTTAATTATCTTGCCGATAGACCTACTCTGATGTCTGAACTATCATATAAATTGATTAACGATCACAATTTATGGCATCTTTGTACAGACAATGAGTGTTGACATCCAATTTTGTCCCTCCTTTATTCCAATTAATTCTCTTGGGCTTTTAAGTTCTTAATAATTTGAATACCTTATTTTACCACTAGTTTTGTTACATATGTGTATTATTATTATTATTATTATTATTATTATTATTATTATTACTACTACTACTACTACTACTACTTCTATTTCCACTATTACTACCACTACTATTGTTATTAAATAATAATATTATTAGTATTATCATTAATATTATTATTACTACTACTATTGTTATTGTATAATGTATTTTAAAAATTAAATATTTGAATAAACTTAGAAGCTTAGAACAAGATAGTCTTAATACTCTAACTTAACATATATCTACATGTATTAAAATATGGATTGGGACAGTAATATTACCATTATAGTCCATATGTTATTTAGTCTTATTCGCATATTAAATCCAGATTTTATTCAGAAAGGTATGTAGTGTTAGAGGCACATCTTTCTGCTATAGCAACATGTCCGATCTTTAAACCAGATAAGTTTATAGAAATATTTGGAATAAGCAATGGTCTGGTTATTGCAAAATTAATATTTATGAAGCCGCTAAGGATGTCACCATTGTTAAATTTTCAAGAACTTAATAATAGGTGGCATGAGGTAGACTAAATAATCTATAAAATTAAAATATATTATGTATGCTTATGGTTTTACCTTATAATACGATTTTAGTATGCCTAGTATAATGATTATACATTAGTTTACTATCAAATATAATATAATAATAATATTAATCGTAACTATTTTAGTTTAATAAGATAAAATATTAGTACAAGTATGTATTACACCAAATTTTGCATTGATGACAGTTCTTATCAAATTAACATGTTGAATTATTTCTATATGGAAAGCATATTGTAGTAGATAGTAGACAAAGATTTGTCCCCTATTTTTTTCTTTTGATTCCCTGATTAACTTAAAGGTTCTGCTATATTTCTTTATTTTCTATAGAGAATACTACTTAGTTTCCACAAAAGTGTATGGTAACTAGTAGTAATATTATTTTATTTGATACATCATTTTTCCTTAATATTCTGGTCATATCACTTTCATCTTGAAGTAAGCTTATTGCAGCAAAGGCCACATGTAAATTTTTAATATTATTTTGTGTTTTCATATATCCGTTTGATACTAATTACTTATCTAATTTGAGTAAACGAAAGTCAATTGTTGAGAATTGTATCCAAATGACATTATGAAGAGTTTAACTCAAGAGGTAAGCATTTTCTTCGTATTTAAAATTATTTTTGTCATTTGCTATTAGTGATATCAACTTCAATGAGTTCAAGTCGCAATGCACTATGAGAGTAAGACATCAGGATCAAGTCCCGATCCTCTATGATAATAAGAGTTGGGTTTGAGTCACAATTCATTATGGCCTAACATACCTTAATATTGGTAAGACATTGGGTTTGAGTCCCAATGTATCATACTGATGATATAATGATGACTAAAAAATATAATATATTTTTCATGAAAAGGCATAAAGATTATCCCACTTGATTTGCTCCATTCTTGAAGTGAATGTGGTAGCGACACATAATAAGTCTAAATGAAGACAAGTGGTTGAACAATGAATATGGGCATTCCAAAGATCAACATAATAATAATCATCACTATGATTATAAAAGGAGATTAAAAGGGGTTCTCAAAGTAGTCCTTCAAAATTTGAAGGCAATGTTTACCATCAAATTGTTATGAAAAATAATAGAGCATGTCGTTGAGTATGATCCATTCCATGAAGAGAATGTGACTTATTATAAGCATTGAGAATGCTGACCGATTTCTAAAGGTGAATGTGGCAATATGTGACAAAAGTAATGAATAAAGACATGCAATGCATGATTGGATGAATACCACACAACTAACCTATAAGGGAGGTTTGAGTGAAATAAAGAGAATAAATATAATTGTGTGGTTACATGAATATGTCATTGGTCTCGTATATGTGGTGCGCCAAAATTTATTCTGTCATGCCTCATAAAAGTTATTAAAGACAAAATTAAAGTAAGAAATGATTATGCTTATGTGTTACGACCCTAAAAATTACCCGATCATGATGGCGCCTATCGTGAAACTAGGCCAGCCGATACAATTCCCAAATCAAACTACTTCCCTATAAATTCATTTAAGCCATTAATTTAACAAGAAATGTCATAATAAAGTCTAAACAACCACTGCGAAATAAATACACAAGCCCGACATCGGGTTGACACTAGTCATGAGCATCTACTACCACAGTCTAACAACATAAGACCAACATGGCCGGGAAAACCAAGAATACAACTAAGGAAGAATGTAGAGGGAGGAAGCATGGCTGCGATCGACAGACAGCTACCTTGCTAACTCCGATGGACCTGCCGCTGAGTAATCAATGCCCGCTACCAGGTTTAGAAATACCTGAATCTGCACACAAGGTGCGGGGAGTAATGCAAGTGAGCCAACTCAGTAAATAGTAACAGTAAATGAGAGCTAAGCAGTAAGAAAATACGTAAGCCACGTCATAATTCTACAACTAATGTAGTACATTTCCAAAATAGTATAGAAATCATTTACTTCGTAAATCAAGCTCAGTTTCAGTAAAACCTTTTAAAACAACTTTTAATAGTTTCAAACGAGTGATAAAACAGTGAGTAAAAATGAAAGAAACGTAAACAGCCCCTCGGGCAAAATATCAGCAGAACCCGCCCCTTGGGCTACCACACAATCACTCGTAATAAGCCCCTCGGGCATAACATGAATCTAGAACAACCCCTCGGGCAAAACATGGATCAAGAACAACCCCTCATGTAAAACATGGATCAAGAACAGCCCCTCGGGCTACATCACATCACTCGTACTGGGTACCCGAGTTCACTGGGGGTGCACAGGCTCCGGAGGGATTCCTATAGCCCAAGCGCTAAACAAGCCATCTCGTGGTATTATCAATCAGGCCTTTGGCCCAAATATATCACAATTAGTATAACACGCTGCAGCTCACAGCCCGATCCCATAACATTCTGATAACACAGGCCCTCGGCCTCACTCAGTCAGAAATCTCCCAAGCCCCTCGGGCAACAGTAAAACATGATGCCCGGCCAAAAATATTATTTAAAATATTAAAAAAGAGTAAATACGGCTGAATTATAAAAACAGTAGAATACAGCATGACTGAGTAAAAATATGAAGTCAAAACAGTGAGGAATAATAATGAAAATCCCCAAAGGGTCCAAAACAGTTGGCACGAGGCCCAAACACGACATTCAGCCCTACACATAGTAATACTTTCCAAAATATAGTAATATCAAATAGTTTCCAAGTAAGTATGTGACTTGATAGTCGTATGGGACGGACCAAGTCACAATCCTCAAGGGTACAAGATCCCACACTTATCACCTAGCGTGTGTGTCACCTCAAAGTAGCACAACGATGTGAAATCTGGGGTTTTATACCCTTAGGACAATATTTACAATTATTACTTATCTCAATCCGGTCCAAACTCTAGCCCGCAATGCCTTTACCTGTCGACTCGGCCTCCGGATGTTCCAAATATAACCAAAAACATATCTATACCATAAAAACATGCTAAGGGAACAAAGCCCACTAAAATATAACCAATCTACATCAAAAATCCCAAAATTGGCCAAACCCGACCCCCGGGCCCACATCTAGGAATCCGATAAAAATTACGTCAATAGAACCCTCATCCAACTATGAATCCAACCATATAAATTTTACCAAAATACGGAAACAATTTGGCCTCCAAAACATCAAATCTTTTATTTCAAATCCCTATGCCCACATTCTCAATTTACACCTCAAAAACATGTAATCTAGTCGGATTATTCGATGATAATTCAATATTATGGAGTAGAAATGTCACAAGTGACTTACCTCAAGATTTCCCATGAATTATTTCTCAAAAATTGCCCTAAGTCGTGTTCTTTCACAAAAAAATGTCAAAATGAGCTAAAAAAAATAGAACCACATTAATAAACTCGATTCTGGTCGATGAAAGCCAATTCCCGTCGCTAAAGATACACACCAGATCTGATGCACCAGTAGTCTTTAATTTCACTAAAAATGCTCTAACTCCATCATACGATTTCAGAATTCTATGATTCTTGTTCCTATGAGTCACAATTAATAATACGAATGCATTCCTACAATCGAAACTCAATCCGGAGCTCATTTGCTCGGTGCGATACCCATTTTGCTCGTTAAATAATTAACTCATGATTCACGTCAAAAACCCAATCGCGACTTGATGAAATTATACCAAACAATCCAGATCACTCCTATAATTCATTATCAAAATTCCGAAAGTCTCGAAATAAAATTTAGATCTCTAGAACTAAAAATGGACATTTGATTCATTACATGCTTATGCTCAAAACACCAAAATCTTCCAAAAAATCTTCGAGAACTTATCTAAGCCTCATGGGACCCCAACCAAGTATACTAACAAGTCCCATATATGACACAAACTTAGTCGATTCCTCAAATTACATCGAACAATGCTAAAACCCTGAATCACACCTCAATTCAAGATTAATGAAACTAACAACTCCCAACTTCTATATTTGATGCCGAAACCTATCAAATCAAGTCCGATTGACCTCAAATTTTGCACACAAGTCACAAATGACTCTATGAACCTATTCCAGCTTCTAGAATTCCATTCCAACCCTGATATCAAAATTTTCACCGCCGACCGAGAAACAACAAATTTCCAATTTTGTCAATTCAAGCCTAATCTTCCACGGACCTCCAAAATACATTTTGATCACGCTCTTAAGTCCCAAATCACCTAACGGAGCTAACCAAATTATAAAAATCTAAATCTTAGATAATACTAAAAAGTCAAAACTTGGTCAAACCTTTCAAATTTAAAGCTTCAAGTTGAGAATCATTCTTTCATATCTGTTCCGATTAACCTTTAAACCAAAACCGACAATTGATATGAGTCATAATAAATCATATGGGGCTAGTCATGCCCGAGAACTGGCGAGCGAAGTGAAAATGCTCAAAACGGCCGGTGGAGTCGTTGCATCCGCCCCCATTTAAACATACGTTCGTCCTCGAACTTGCCTAGAGTTATTCTGAAAGCCAATAAATCACTGTACAAGCTTACCATGCAGATACCCGAGGGTGATCCCATGTCACCCTATCCCACATAGGTCTGATAACGCAACATAACTGAATGTTCGCAATCCAACCAAGCCCATGAACCTTAGAACCAAATTTCTAGTTACTTATCTATTATTTTAGAATCTCACATACATACACTGAATAAGTTCGAACTAGCTGTATCTGACTATATCTATATTCCCAGATGTAATCATATGATATGCCACATAACTCGACCACTCGTAGAGATAACTTTTGATCACAGCTGCTGCTCAAACAACCCAATATTGGTAACAAATCTCCTTTCAAACAAGGCCTTATTCCAACACTTTCGCATACTTTCAATGATGAACTAACCACGCAGAAAGTCATAACCATTCCTAAGACCAACCATTTATGAAGCTCCCTCTCCTTTGGCATGAACCATAGTAAACTTCTAAGCCGAACATTGATGTTATTCTTTCAACATGATGAAATTGAATCTGATAGTATTCATTCTAGGTCTCATTGACCTCATCTCATCCAACACGACTACTCTAGTGACATGAAACATCGATATAATCTCAACACAACCCGTGCAATCCGTGCACCAATTAGTAACAGTCCAAATGTACTAAAATCATGAAAGTGACTCAAATGAGAGAGCTATACCGCAAGCTTACTAGTACCATTACAACACAATGTCAAGAACTCATCACACCTCGTATAACCAGAACAAATGAATCTAACCCGAATGATCATACCTCTACATAACTTTGCTGCAACACACGATCCTATCCAAACACTGGTCCATATGAAACACTTAAAGTACTATACTCAAAATCAATAACCACACACAATTTGATGTCTAGTACCAAAAGTGAATCACTATAATCATGTAGAAGTAAGTAACAAATGCCATACTGGACCGAAAGAACATACCCAATGCACAATCAATCGTGCAATACCCAAATACTCAGCTCGCTCCAATTTCGCTATAAAGCTCAATTTGAACTACACCATATGTGCATATAACCAAAGAATCACAACTCATCGTAACACAAAAGGGTAACTCATATATCACTCCGGAACACGAATAAGCTCAATGATAACAGAATTTCACATCCAAAGCAATAACAGCTCGGAGTCAACAAATTTGACTCGATGCAGAACACACATCCGTAGTAGTCTACAAATGAACCCCTTTATTCAAAAGTTCCTGAAGTTGTTCCTTCAACTCCTTTAACTCCGTCGGTGCCATATAATATGGTGAAATAGGAATGGGCTGAGTGCCCGACACCAAATCAATACCCCCGTCCGAAGGTATGGCCGGCAGGTCAGCACGAAACACATTCGGAAAATCCCTCACCACCGGGAATAAAACAATGGTAGGAGTCTCTGCACTAACTTCCCTCACGAAGGCCAAATAAGAAAGACAACCCTTCCCAACCATCCGTTGGGTCTTCAAAAATGAAATCACCCTATTGGGAACAAAATCAGTCGAACTTTGCCACTCAATCCGTGGCACACCCGACATAGATAACGTCACTGTCTTAGCATGACAATCCAAAATAACACAACATAGAGACAAACAGTCCATACCTAATATCACATCAAGGTCTAACATACTAAGCTACAAAGGATCCAATTGGGTCTCCAAACCTCCCATAGCCATAACACAAGACCGATACATACAGTCCACAACCACAACATAACTTGTTCATGAGGACTCCCAGTCTGCATATCCATAACGCATAGGAATCACCGTATCCGATCCCAGTTCCACTGCCCAAAAATCTAGCACACGTCTAATACTTGATCATTCCACAAGAGCTACGCTTATAATTCTTCGGTGCCACCAAGCGAACTTGAATATCAGCAGACGATCAAACAAGAGAGTGCCTCAATATCTATGATGTATTATTAACTCAATCACATTACCCCTTTCTGAAGTGTATACCCTTATCAAGACACACCATTTAGCAATATCATTTACCTAGTCATCTAAAACTGCCCATGCTGCCTAAGAATTTATGACCTTCCTTTCAGAACTAAACTGGGACTTTACACATGCCAATACCAACTTTACACAACATACCGCATATACCATGCTATCCTATGATAAATATGAGAACTTCACAATCCTTTTCAATCCACAATCATCTACGTACTCAACTAGTCAAGAACTTTCCATTTGATCCCATCTAGAAGAAAGTCGATATACATAACATGCTCCTCATTCCAGTAGAAAATATACATCTCTAACCGTGGTAGAAACCGTCAAGAGCTCTCCGAACCCCACTTGCACAAAGCTAAACCGTCAGGACTGAATCCTTTTAACTCGACCAAGCTACGTTATTCACCAAAAACCCAAGAGCATTACCGCGAAACACCTGTATAAACTCATTACCTCATAAACACCCATAGAACTAATCATATCCCTTACCATGTTGATCCGACCTACTACTAAGTTGTCCTATTTTTCTAAGTTCCTTCCGAATTACCTTCAAATTGATACTTTCCCCTCGCCATAATATTTCAATCCTCAACATCGACTCGCCACACAAGACCCAAGTGTAAAACCACACCGTCTAAGGCTCATAAGCCGTTGCATACTCTCTTAAATATCCCCAAAAACACCACATTCAAAATCCTTACCCTGAAGAGACTTCTTGTGACTCTAAAGCCATTACATTCACCTTCCCGATACTGATACGTAGAATCCAAAATGATATAGATATGTCAGAAGTCTTGACACCCTCCAATGTAAACCTCAGTTTCTAGACAAATACACTTCCTGAAGATCCCCCAATTATTACTATATACATTTCGAATCTATTAGAAACATTCTTGGGAGTCATCCACTGTGCTTAAACCTCGATTAAATTGATCAAACTGACCGAATGACGCGTGCCCCATTAGTACAGTAACACCTAAGGAAGTAACTCTGCCTTAACACCACTGGTCGCGTTCATGTTCCATACGCATTACATTTTTCACAATTAATAACCTGATCATCCCATAATTTTCATACACCATAAACCATAACATAACCTTTATTGAAATTTCCTTTACTCGAGCCATCCTCGATCTCAACCGCCGTAAGCCATAACTGATTCACCAGTATGCCTCAAACTTGAACCAACATAGCACATAACCGTGCAATTAACTATGATTAGTTAATTGCACGGTT
>MU705228.1:155961-166148 GCA_026770625.1 Nicotiana glauca
ACTGCCATAATACCATAGTGAGGTCAAACTAAATCCTTCATAAGCTCGTGCAACACAAGCCATGCATTATTTCAAATCTTCTACAAATCTCGCGTTCACCCACTTAACATACAAGCCCACTCTCATAAGCGACCCAAACTCAAATTACAACACATTTATTTCACTGATAAAAGAGGACTCCCAACCAATTACATAAGGATCGCACAAACCTTAGAATACCCCGCAGAAGATAATCCACCAACTTAGCCTCAAACTGGTATTTCTCTATAATCTTCCATAATCATCACTATTACACAATCACTTAATCTTCTTGAGTCTGAACTCATACCACAACATGAAATCTACTCCACTCCCCAACTAGACAACATGAAAAAATCCTTCATAGACCCATAACTCGAGGCTATACATCCAATCCAAATGAAAATCGAGCACCAAATAGTTCTTTCTACCGTTCAGCAGACCCTTCTCATCACATTCAAATCATATAAACATATCACGGAGTCACATCATACCACATAGCCATTCAGTCATCACTTCAACTAATAGGGACACTACTGAACATATAAGTCTAGAAGCACGTGCTCACATAATCAACACCTCAGTGCTCAAGCTACAAGTAAAGCCAGGCCTCAAGTCCTCCAGACTGGCCAAACATCAACTCACAAAAATCACACCTCGCCCCTCAATTCAGGGAATCATAAGTCATCAATGCCTACCTGATACCGAGCATTCATGCACGCATACGAATGCATGGAAGGAATTTCAAAAGTTACATTTCAATCTGAATCAATGTCGCATGAGAAGAATTCAAGAATGTGAAGTTTTCCTAAAGGTTCTGCAGCCTTCCAAAGATAAGTACAAGGTTCTCCGTACCGATCCGCGAGACTCTACTAAACCTGCTCATGACTCATGAGACCTATGTAACCAAGGCTTTGATACCAACTTTTCACGACCCTAAAACTAACCTGGTAGTGATGGCGCCTATCGTGAAACTAGCGAACTGACACAATTCCCAAATCAAACCATTTCTCTATAAATTCATTTAATCCATTATTTAACAAGAAATCTCATAATAAAGGTCTAAACAACCACTGCGGAATAAATACATAAGCCGACATCGGGGTGTCACTAGTCATGAACATCTACTCCTACTGTCTGAAAACATAAGATCGATATGGCCGACAATACCAATGAATACAACTAAGGAAGAATGTAGAAGGAGAAAGCAGGGCTGCGGTCGCCAGGCAACTACCTTGCTAACTCCGATGGACCTGCCGTTAAGTAATCAACGCCCACTACCAGGTTCAAGAATACCTGAATATGCACACAAGGTGTACGGAGTAGTGTGAGTATGCCAGCTCAGTAATTAATAACAGTAAATGAAAGCTGGGTAGTAAGAAAACATGTAAGCCACGTCATAATGCTACAACTAATGTAGTACATTTCCAAAATAATACAGAAATCATTTACTTCAAAAATCAAGCTTAGTTTCGGTAAAACCTTTTAAAACAACTTTCAATAGTTTCAAACGAGTGATAAAACGGAGAGTAAAAATGATAGAAACATAAACAGTCCCTCGGGAAAAATATCAGCAGAACCAGCCCCTCGGGCTACCTCACAATCACGCGTAATCAGCCCCTCGGTCATAACATGAATCTAGAACAGCCCCTCAGACAAAACATGGATCAAGAACAGCCCATCGGGAAAAACATGGATCAAGAACAGCCCCTCGGGCTACATCACATCACATCACTCACACTAGGTACCCGCGCTCACTGGGGGTGTACAGACTCCGGAGGGGATCCTACAGCCCAAGCGCTAAACAATCCATCTCGTGGCATAATCAATTAGTCCCTCAGCCCACATATATCACAGTCAGTGTAACACATTGCGGCGCACAACCCGATCTCACAACATCCTCACAACACAGGCCCTCAGCCTCACTCAGTCAGAAATATCTCAATCCACTCGGGCAATAGTAAAATATGATGCTCAACCCAAAATATCATTTAAAATATTAAAATAGAGTAAATACGACTGAGTTATGAAAATAGTAGAATACAGCATGACTGATTAAAAAAATAAAGTCAAAATAGTGAGGAATAACTGTGAAAAGTCCCTAAGGGTCCAAAACAATTGGCATGAGACCCAAACACGGCATTCAGCCCCAAACTTAATACTTTCCAAACTATAGTAATATAAAATAGTTTCCAAGTAAGTACGTGACTTGATAGTCATACAGGACGGACTAAGACACAATTCCCAAGGGTACACGACCCCACGCTCGTCACCTAGCGTGTGCATCACCTCAAAGTAGCAACATGATGTGAAATCCCGGGTTTCATACCCGCAGGACAATATTTACAATCATTACTTACCTCAATCCGATCCAAACTCTAGCCCGCAATGTCGTTGCTCGTCGACTGGGCCTCCGGATGCTCCAAATATAACCAAAAATATATCTATACTATCAAAACATGCTAAGGGAACAAAGCCCACTCAAAAATAACCTATTTACATCAAAAATGCCAAAATTAACCAAACCCGACCCCGAACCCACATCTCGGAATTCGATAAAAATTACGTCAATAGAACCCTTATCCAACCACGAGTCCAACCATATAAATTTTACCAAAATTCGACAACAATTTGGCCTCCAAACATAAAATCTTTTTTTTTCAAATCCCTAGGCCCAAATTCCCAATTTACACCTCAAAAACATGTAACCTAGTCAGGTTATTCTATGATAATTCAATATTATGGAGTAGAAATGATCATAAGTGACTTACCTTAAGATTTTTCATGATTTCTTGCTCCAAACTCACCCCAAGCCATGTTCTTTCACAAAAAAAACGTCAAAATGAGCTAAAAACATAACAACATTAATAAACTCGATTCTGGTCGCTAAAAGCCAATTCCCGTCGCTAAAGGTGCATACCAGATCTGATGCACCAACATTCTTTAATTTTACTAAAATTACTCTAATTCCATCATAAGAAGTCGGATTTCGATGATTCTTGTTCCTATGAGTCACAAATAATAATACGAATGTAGTCCTTCAATTGAAACTCAATTCGGAGCTCATTTTCTCGGTACGATACCATTTCACTCATTAAACACTTAACTCACGATTCACGTCAAATACCCAATCGCGACTTGATAAAATTACACCAGACTTTCCAGATCACTCCTATAATTCATTATCAAAATCTTGGAAGTCTTGAAATAAAAGTTCGATCTCTAGAACTAAAAATGAACCTTTGGATCATTACATGCTTATGCTCAAAACGCCAAAATCTTCCAAAAACTCTTCGAGAACTTATCTGAGCCTCATGGGACCCCAACCAAGTATACTAACAAGTCCCATAATATGACACAAACTTAGTCGATTTCTTAAATTACATCGAATAATTATTTAACCATGAATCACACCTCAATTCAAGCTTAATAAAACTTCCAACTTCCAACTTCTATATTCGATAAACCTATCAAATCAAGTCCGATTGACCTCATATTTTGCACACAAGTCACAAATGACTCTTCGAACCTATTACAACTTCCGAAATTCCATTCTGACACCGATATCAAAATTTCCACCGCCGACCGTGAAACGCCACATTTTCAATTTCGCCAATTCAAGCCTAATCTTCCACGGACCTCCAAAATACATTCTGATCGCGCTCCTAAGTCTCAAATCACCTAATGGAGCTAACCAAATTAGAAAAATCCAAATCCGAGATAATATACTAAAAATCAAAACTTGGTCAAACCATTCAAATTTAAATCTTCAAGTTGAGAATCATTCTTCCATATCTGTTCCGATTAACTTGAAAACCAAAATCGATGATTTATATGAGTCATAATACATCATACGGAGCTAGTCATGTCCGAGAACTGACGAGCGAAGTGTAAATGCTCAAAACGACCGGTCGGGTCATTACATCATGATTATTTTGACCATGATAATTTATTATGATGTTAATTTCTCCGTGAAGGAGAGATTTACCACATGAATGGTGTGATAAAATATCTTGTAGTACAAAAGATATTAAGATCTCTGGAAAAACTAATTTATTACTAACTGGATGAATAAAATTATTGATGACTTTGATATTGTAAATTCTTTAAAGAAACTTTTTGAGTTTCATATGTATAAGTCAAAGTGGTTGGCATATTGAGACTATTAATGAAAAGAAGATTGAATATCTTCATATTTCTATAATCATATCGGGTAATATGAAGGATTACCCGATTTTCTTTCTATTTGTACTACACAAATATAAGCATGATGATAGAATCATATGCCACAAGTAAACTAGAGGTTTACTGAAACAAATATTAGTTGGCATGACCGGTTGACCATCCTGGCTCAATTATGATGCGAAAGAAAATAATTGAGTATTACATTGGGATATATATTGAATAATAGAAGATTCTTCAAGAATTCTCTTGTGCTGCTTATTCTCATGATATACCAGTTAAGGTTGGGATTGAATCTTTTGATTTTTGGAACGAATAAAAGGTGATAAATATATGAGCCTAATAACCTGCCATGTAGACCGTTTACTATTATATGATTTTAATAGATGCATCTATTCTATGGTCACATGGGCTTTTGTTATCAACTTGCAGTTTGACTTTTGCATGATTGCTTGCTCAAATTATTAGAGCACAATTCTAGAATATAAATTATGATGATTTTATCTTGATAATAATGATTTAAATTTAAGTTGGTTTAGCAGAAATTGTATGCCTCTAATTATAGCTAAATCATTGGTTATGAGAACAAAACTCCCAAAATAGAAATTTGGTATGAGATGTATTATTTAATATACAACAACACTTGTACGAATCTTGCCAAGTTATAAAAATTTCTCCCTATCACAATCGGTTCAGGGTCAGGAACTAAATAATTATTATATAGAAATATGGATGTGCTATATGATTTAATTATGCCACCACAATACACAAAGATGGGTCCCAAAGAAGGTTGGTAAATATGTTGGTGATACCAACATTAGGGGGAGGAAATGGGCAGTTGAGAAAGTGATATGTGAAATGAATTATTATGAATACATATAAATCCTCGTACAAGAAAATATGAACTTGAAGTTCAAGTGATAATTAATTTACAAATTATTGCCAGACGTATTTGCTGATCCAAAGTTAAATGTCACATTTCAGCTTCTAGTGCTCCAAATAGAATAAAGTCCATGAGGGACAGAGTCTATGGCACGCATGGAGCATAACAGACCAATCGATTCCAAAGATAAAACTCATTGAAGAAGGAGAGAGTCAAATGTTCAAGATGGTCATAATAAGGAGGAAAGTGCTCTAGAAGAGCACCACGATCATAATAAGGAGGCAAGTGATCTAGAAGAGCACCACAATATAACACTTCGTAAGACCTCATGTGAGAAGCTTAAGTACTTGAAAATAATGAGATAAAGAGATCTCAATAAGTTGTTTTTATAGTGTAATAATTGAACCGATATAAAATGATCGTCGACGATATTGTTAACATAATGTAGCGCTCAATATATTAATATTGACGAGGATTTAAGCTCAAATCTATCATGAAACTTGGACAGATAAATGATTGGCCAAATGGAAAATATGCAATGAAAATTGACTTCACTTGAAAAATGTTAAGTTTGGCGGATAGTTCCAACACCTGAAAGTATAGAGCCAATGGAGTTATAAATGTGTTCTTGTGCAAAAAGTTCAAGTCGATAGACATAAATACGACTTGTGGTACAAGAAAATTAGTAAATATCCTCACATTAATTATATCGAGACATGTTCTCTTATGGTGGATATAATCATTTCAGGTTTTAATCTGGTAATACATGAAAACTTGATATGCGTATAATGGAAATTATTGAAGGATTTAAATTGTTCTGAAGCATATTAATGTTTCCAAAAAATTTATTAAATAAAGCTTTAAAAATTCTTATACGGATTAAAATAATCATGGCCCATGTGGTATAATCGCCTGAGAGTACTTGTTAAAAGAAGGGTACAAGAATAATTCAATTTCTCCTCATGTCTTTATAAAAGGATCTGGATTTGAATTTGTTATAATCGCCATGTATGTTGATAATTCAAATATCATTAGAACCCCGGGGGAGCTTCCTAAAGCAGTAGACTGTTTAAAGAAAGAATTTGAAATGAAAGACTTGGAAAGATAAAATTTTATCTCGGTCTACAAATTGAGTATATAAAAGATGAAATTAAAGTTCATCAATCAGAATACACTGAAAATATTTTAAAGCGATTCTATATGTATAAAGCACATCCATTGAATACCCCGATATTTGTGAGATCAATCGATATAAATAAAGATCCATTCCGACCTTATGAAAATAATGAAGAACTTCTTGGTCCTGAAGTACCATATCTTTGTGAAATTGATGCACTAATGTATCTTGTTAACAATAAAAGGCGTGACATAACTTTTTCAGTAAATGTCTTAGCAAGATATAGCTATGCTCAAGGAGACATTGGAATGAAATCAAGCACATATTGCGTTATCTAAAAGGTACTACCGATGTGGGCTTATTTTATGACAATGATTTCAATTCCGATCATGTTGGTTATACTGATGCTGGGTATTTATCTGACCAACACAATGCTCAGTCTCAAACAAGCTATGTGTTTACATGTGGAGGCACTGCCATATCTTGGCGATCGACTAAGCAATCAATCATGGCTACTTCATATAATCATGCTGAGATAATTGTAATTCATGAAGCAAGTCGAGAATGTGTATGATTGAGGTCTATAATACATCTTATTTGACATAAATTTATTTGAAGTGTGACAAACTACCCACAATTTTGTATAAAGATAATGCAACATGCATAGCCCAATTGAAGGAAGGATTCATAAAAGGAGATATAACAAATCACATTTCACCAGAGTTATTTTTAACACATGATCTTCAAAAGAATGGTGATATTAATGTGCAACAGATTCGTTCAAGTGATAATATGACTGATTTGTTCACCAAATCTCTACCGATGTCAACCTTCAAGAAACTAGTGCACAAGATTGAGATGAAAAGGCTCAAGGATGTGAACTGATGCTCTCATCAGGGGGAGTTCATACGCGTTGTACTCTTTTTTCCTTACAAAGTTTTGTTGCACTGGGTTTTCCTTGCAAGGTTTTTAGCGAGGCAACCAAAATGGGTATTTCTAAACATGTGTACTCTTTATCCTTCACTATTATTTTTTTTTTCCGTAGGATTTTTTTCTAGTAAGGTGTTAACGAGGCATATTATTTATGGACATCCAAGGGAGAGTGTTATGATAAATATCATATTATGGTGGATGTCTACTCTTCTTCCATGATCTTCATCTCAAATGCTTAATGACATATTTTGTATGTTCAATGACATATTTCATGATATATTTTCTTCACATTTTATGGCTATATAAATGCCTTGTAATAGATAGAAAAATACACACAATTGAAGAAGAAAGTCTCTTCTTTCTCGCTATCTCCATTTCTTGTTCATATTTTACTGAATTGCTTTTATTTCCTTGTTCCATATTGTTACCTTGAGTTATATTTTATAGGAAAAAACATAATACTAGGAAAGAAGTAATCCACTTCTGGAAATTAATTTATTCTATTGGGAAACGAATACGTGAAAAGAAAATACCAAAATATCCAATGATATGTACAATAAAACATGACGGTGCTTGCCTTGATAATTTATCGTTACAAATTTGTATCTCCTTTAATGAATTATATTTCGGACTACATTGCAGAATAATTAGCTATGACTTTGCCGGACAACGACATTAGTTAATCTAAATACGAAGAAATTTAGTCCAATTTAATTCCCAGTGTCACTTGAACATATACCAAAAATCCTGGTTTATTATTAACAATACAATATAGGAGTTCTAATTGTTTCTTCTTTGTTCTAATAACCATTTAGATCACTAAACTCATCAAATTACCCATATGTTTAATAGAAACGAAGAGAAGCTTAGTTGGATATCATTAAGAGTCATTATAGAAATTAATACTTATTCATTGTGGTGCAACGTAACTTTATCATTTAATGTTGATATAAATTGCACATTTATAATAAATATTGGAATGTGCATTTACATCTTTGTTCAAAATTCTTATTGAAATTGTACTTGCTTAAAGGGCAAAATAGTCGTTCAGCTTTTGATGTCTATTTTGGTCTTTCAACCTGACACTTTCAGCTTCACATGATATATGATACAATATAACGGTAAGCAAAAAAATGATTAAGTAAAATAAATCTACTTAAAAGTATAAGATTATACGTACCTATACATTATTGGAAATTTTATTACCAAAAATGTCTATTTTTAGTTAATTACTCGACCTAAACAAGTTTTGTCTACAAAAAATATACATTTCAACTTAAAAAATTTCCAATCCATTATTTATGCCTTCAATCGAGAGATTTAGTTACACTCTTCGTTACACCCTTTTTCTTTTTTCTCTCCTCTCTCCCCTCTTCTTTCCAGATTCTCTCTTTCTCCATATATCTAGAGTAAACGAAATGCTTTGGATAATAACGAATTTCCCAACTACTCTTCTTTTAAACCCAACAGTAACAGACTTTGCTCTAAAAGATGCATCTCTAGTTTTAGTGTGCAATTATCTAATTACCCTAGCTGTCTAGAGATCTACAAACTACGTGACCTCACCTATATAGGTGGTTATTTTACGAGAATATGCTTTGATAACTCATAAATCAGCGAGTAATTTTAAATTAAACCTAAATCTTCAACTTTTTCCTGCTCTTGTATCTGGTAATTGGTGTGGGTAGATTACTTTCACTTTCTATCCGCATATATAAAAGAAAATTATTTCAAACCGAAGATAAATGCTATTTTTTATAATAAAAATAAATTTCATACAACTAATTATATATTATACAACTTATCTATAATTTTCATACATTATTTCAATTCAGTTATATATAACTACAATATCGTACAACTTGAATATAGTTTTTATACAATATTGTTTGCTAGTTTAAGCTTGTGTCTGATTTCTTAGTTCATTAACACGATTATTTTGCTTAAAGCTTGCAAGAGCAGTCTTTGCCGATCTAAACTATTTTGTATTTTTCCCTCATAAGTTTAAAACTGTAGTTTTCCATTCTCTAAAGAAAAGCACGATGAGACTCTCAATACATTCTTGAACTCTTGGATGAATTATAATTAGCAAGGAAATTTGTTTTTAAGGAGAACGGAGTTCTGTTGAACTAATATTAATTATTTCTTTCGAGTCTAAACTTTTATATGAAACGGGCTTCAAAAAATTGAATTCATTAAAAAAATTCAAATTCTACTTTCATTTTTAGCAGGCTTTGCTCCCTTTAGATATTTGAGGATTAACCGAGTTTTTTTTTTTTTTTATAACATTGTCTTCGAAAAAGAAATCTTTTAAATTCCTTTACTAGCTTAATCACGACAAAATTGATTTTGATGCCATCACTGCTTTAAGTAATCTATATTCAATCGTATACATTTGCTCATGTGTTAGTATTTTCTAACTTGGAATATTCAATTATGATTTGTTTTCTTAAAATACTTTATATCATAAGACATTAATTTAATTAATGTAAGTTTGACCGGTTAACCATTATTAACGGATCATATAGGGTGCTTTAATAACCTTCCCTATAGGATTAATTAGAATCCTTTCCTAAAATTTCTAAGGTTAAGCATACCATAAAATAGAGTTAACTTTAAGCATTACTTAGCTAAAATTGATGTCTTAATTAACCGTTAACATAATTAGGTGGCGACTCTTTTATTTAATTAAACCTTCAGAATTATCAATATATTATACTCTAGTTTGACCCGTGTTAAAATGGGGTATAACAATGAGAGTCCGGAACCTAATTAATGAATTTTTTTGACTTAAAACACTTTTTTGATGTTTTAAAAAAAAAAAGAAACCAAAATAGGCACTTCGCAGTTTAATACTGCGAATTGCATTAACGGAATTTCTACCGTTAAGACAATTCGCAGTACTAAACTGCGAACTATTAAAAAAATATTAAATTTCTGACATTTCGTAGAACAGTACCACGAATTACAATTCGCAGTACTGAACTACGAAATGCCTATTTAAATTCCGATCGTCTCCTTCCCCACAGATAACGACGCCATTAAAATAGTTAT
>MU705233.1:18065-36748 GCA_026770625.1 Nicotiana glauca
GAGATCTACATCCGAGAGATTGTTCGCCTTTATGGGGTGCCGGCATCTATCATTTCGGACCGGGGTACGCAGTTCACCTCGCGTTTCTGGAGAGCAGTTCAGCAAGAGTTAGGCACCCAATTTTAGTTGAGCACAACACTCCATCCTCAGACTGATGGTCAGTCCGAGCGGACTATACAACTTTTGAAGGATATGCTCCGAGCTTGCGTCATTGATTTTGGAGGCTCGTGGGACCAGTTTTTGCCTTTAGCAGAGTTCGCCTATAACAACAGCTACCAGTTCAGCATTTAGATGGATCCGTATGAGGCGTTGTATGATAGGTGATGTCTGTCTCCAGTCGGATGGTTTGAGCCGGGAGAGGCTCGGTTATTGGGTACAGACTTAGTTCAGGAGGCCTTAGATAAGGTCAAGATCATTCAGGACAGGCTTTGTTCGGCTCAGTCGCGGTAAAAGAGTTATGCGGACCGTAAGGTCCGAGATGTAGCTTTTATGGTTGGTGAGCGGGTATTGCTCCGGGTGTCGCCTATGAAGGGCGTGATGAGGTTCGGAAAGAAGGGCAAGCTTAGCCCTAGGCACATTGGTCCATTTGAGATTCTTGATTGAGTAGGAGAGGTGGCTTATAGACTTTCATTGCCACCTAGCTTATCAGTCGTGCATCCAGTTTTTCACGTGTCTATGTTTCGGAGGTATCACGACGATCCTACCCATGTGTTAGACTTCAGCACTATCCAGTTGGACAAGGATTTATCTTATGAGGAGGAGCCGATAGCTATTCTAGACCGGCAGTTTCGTCAGTTGAGATCTAAGAGTTTTTCCTCTGTTCGTGTTCATTGCAGAGGTCAGCCCCCTGAGTCCTCGACCTGGGAGTCCGAGTCTGATATGCGGAGCCGTTATCCACATCTGTTCCTCGACTCAGGTACTTCTTTCTTTTGTCCGTTCGAGGACGAACGATTGTTTTAGAGGTGGAGGATGTGACGACCCAAAGGGTCATCACCTGTTTCCTCGTTTGTTCTGTGCTTCCGAGGCCTTGAAAACCTTATTTTTACTTGCCTCGATTTGCGTGCACAGTCCGGGCGCGTAGCCGGAAAGCTTTTATGTTGAAATATGTGAATTCTGTAAAAAATTTGAAGAATTTTGATATTAATATGATGAAAGTTGACCTTGGTCAACATTTTGGGTAAACGGACCCGGACCCTAGATTGGACAGTCCCGGAAGGTCCATAGAAAAATATGGGACTCGGGCATGTGCTCGGAGTCGAATTTCGAGGTCTAGAGCCCAAGGAAAGAATTTTCTGTGAAATTATTTTTTTGAAATTATTAAGGAAAATGGAAATAAAAATTGATTAAAAGACTATGGTATAGGGTTCGTATTTTGGTTCCGACGCCTGGTACAAGTCTTAAATATGTGTTAAGCGCTTTTTGTAAAGTTTGGTCGAAATAAGACGTCATTTGACATGTTTCGGACCTAAATATCTAAAGTTGGAAGTTTATGAAGTTTGAAATGAAAATGATGATTTTGGGGCTTGATTCAATGATTTTGATGTTATTTGGGCGATTTGATCGCACGAGTAAGTCCGTAGGATGTTTTTGAGGTTGTGTATATGTTTGGTTTGGAGCCCCGAAGGCTCGAGTGCCTTTTGGATAGGTATCGGATTGCATTTTCCATTTTTGAAAATCTGGTATTTTGGGCTTCTGTGGTTTTCGCAAATGCGAAGGGAAGACTCGCAATTGTGAGCTCGCAAATGCGAGCATTGCTTCGCAATTGCGAAGTCTGGGGAATATGGGCACTGTCGCAAATGTGGAGGGGGGAAAGTTCGCAAATGTGGAGCCCGTGATCGCAAAAGCGATTGTAGGCCATCGCAAATGCAATGCCTCTTTCGCAAATGCGAAACCTGCCCTCCAGACCCAAGTTCGCAAATGCGAACTAAAATGTTGCAATTCCCAGCCTTGTTTGGTTCACAATTGCGAACCAAGGTTCGCAATTCCCATATCCGAGGCCCAGCAAATTCTATACTTAGTCGAATTTTCATCACTTTTCACCATTCTTTCAAAACCCAAACACCATAGGCGATTTTTCAAGAGCAAACTTCATCCCAAATAACTTGTAAATTAATTTTTACTCAATTCTTTCAATCTTTAACATCATTAAACATGTTTTTCACTTAAAATCAAGGATTTTCATCGGTGAAATTGGGGTTTTTGGGTAGAACCTAGGTTTTCTATAAATTGGGGAGTTGGACCTTTATTTGAGGTCCGATTTCAAAACAAATTACATGTTTGAATTTGTGGGGGAATGGGTAACCGAATTTTGATCCGAACCTCGGGTTTTGACCACGTGGGCCCGGGGGCATTTTTGGAAATTTTGGGAAAAACTTGAGAAATTCATTCTTATGCATTCAAATCGATTCATATAGTATTTATTAAAGTAATTGAGCAATTTGTGATTAGATTCGAGCGAATTGGAGGTGGAACCGCGAGGTAAAGCGATAGTTGAGGATTAAGTGGATTTTAAGGCTTTGAGGTAAGTGTTTGGTTTAACCCTAGCTTGAGGGAATATGAGTAGAGTCTTGTTGCTAAATGCTATGTGACCGAGTATGATGTATAGGCATGGTGACGAGTATCTATACATTGGTGTCTAGCATGACCGTGAGTCCTTATAATGTGATTATCAAGAATTGTTGTGAATTCATATTTATTGGAGGATTTCTATATGTTGTGAATAATATGTGAACGGTGATATGATCATTTGATCCCTAGGAGCATTGGCTCGAATTGTGATACGAATATTGAAAGTGTATGACATAACTTGATTCTTTGGAGCGTTGGCTCAAAATGGTAGAGTGGATTATGAGGTAAGAAAAGTAAGAAAGAGAAAGCATTGTTGATTATTCCCTTGCCGTGACGTTTGGTTGCACTTGTTGGTTTCTTTCCCTTGCCGAGATTTTTGTCACATATTTGCTCATTTTTATGTCCTTTAATTGTGACTATTGTTTGGAAAGTCAGACTGTAAATGATATTGAGGATCGGGTTGCACGCCACAATAATGATATATGAGGGTCGGGTTGCGCGCCGCAATAATGATATATGAGGGTCGGGTTGCGCGTCGCAACAACGATATATAAGGGTCGGGTTGCGCACCGCAACAACGATATATGAGGGTCGGGTTGCGTTCCACAATAATGGTAATTATGGAGCGGGTTGCACGCTGCAACAATGGTAATTATGGAGTGGGTTGCACACCGCAACAATGGTAATTATGGAGCGGGTTGCACGCCGCAACAATGGTAATTATGGACCGGGGTTGCACGCCGCAACAGTTGTTGATACCAAGTGTTTATATTGAGTATTGATTTCCTTGTTCATTGTGAATCTAATCTATTTTAGTTTGTTACTCGGGATTATTGTTACTATTGTTAACTCCCCATAGCATATTTCCCCCTCCCCTATTGTTAGTTGTTTGGTATTACGTTTCCGTTGTATATTTATAACTGCACAGGTTTATGTGGTGTCCAGTCTAGCCTCGTCACTACTTCGCTGGGGTTAGGCTAGACACTTACCAGCACATGAGGTTGGTTGTGCTGATGCTACACTTCTGTGCATTTTTGCACAGGTTCAGGTTTTGAGGAGCAGCAGCAGTAGTAGTGCGGGAGCAGGTTTTCATTTTCACGAGACTGAGGTAGCCTTGCAGGCGTCCACATGCCCAACGTCTCTTCTTTATGTTCTCTTTTAGACTGTTACCTCATTGTTTTCGAGACAGACAGCTTATATATTCTTTCAGACCATTGTATTTAGTATATTCTTAGTAGTTCGTGAGTACTGTGACACCAAATCTTGGGTAGAGGCTATTATTGATTGTTCCGCGTTTTGATTCGTATTTATAAATCAGATTTCCGCTATTGTTCTTATTAAATTTCATATTCTATATTGATGCTATAAACTGTTAAAATAATTGTTTAGTATTGGAAAAGTAATTGAGTAGGCTTGCCTAGCTACCATGAGTAGGCGCCATCACGATCCCGATGGTGGAAAATCCGGGTCGTGACATCTAACCCCTTGATTTTACCTAATTTCTAGTGTTTAATATACCTAATACGACTAAGGATGGGTGGGATAAACTTACCCCACAATGATAAGTGGAAATCTTCTCTCCAAAGCTCCCAAAATCACCAATGGAAGAGTGTATATGTGATAAAACTGGCTTAGAACCCGTATTAAATGAACCTCACCGCCTCAACGATTTTCGCATCTGCGAAATGGGGAGAGAAGGCTAGGACCGGTTCTGCGGTCTGGAGGCCGCATTTTCGGAGCCGCATCTGCGGCTTGGGAGCCACTTCTGTGGTTTCTGGCCTAGCTTTCCTGGGACACTTCTGCGATACAAGGACCGCATCTGCGGTCTCGCACCTACGGTCCACCAACCGCAGGTGCGGTTATGACAGAAACATCAATCTTCAGCACTTCTCTAATTTTTCCACTTCACTCGAGCCTCGACCGATTAATGCTCATGGCTCCCGGGCCCCGCCTGAATATACCGACAAGTCTGAAATCACGAACCGGACCTACTCGAACCTTCAGAATGCCCGAAACAACGCTAAATCTAAGAATCACCCCCTAAAATCAATTGAATCAAACCTTTGAACTTCAAGTTCTTAATTTTCCCCTAACGGGCCAGAACGCCCTTAAACTACTCGGATCGACACTAAATTTTACGGATAAGTCTTAAATGATATTTTCGGTCTTTACGAGGCTTCAGAACTAACATACGAGCCCGATACCCATGAAATCAATCATTACTTAGTTTCTTTAAATCCTTAAAAGTTTAAAATTAATAATTTCTAATAAAAATTCAATACTCGGGCTAGGACCTCGGAATTCGATTCCGGGCATATGCCCAGGTCCCATATTTTTCCATGAACCCTCTGGGACCATCAAATTACGAATCCGGGTCTGTTTGCTTAAAATATTATCCAAAGTCAAACTTAGTCTTTTAGGAAAATCCTAAGGAATCAAATGGGCATATTTCACTCAAAACTCTTCCAAATCCCGAACCAACCGTCCTCGCAAGTCGTAAATTAGCTAAAGCAAGCAAGAAATTTTTTTATTTAAGGGAACAGAGTCCCAAAGGCAAAACGACCAGTTGGGTCGTTACATTAAATGGGTTGGTGTGTTATTAATGTATAGTCTCATACTCTCATATACTCAAACATTAAAGACCTAAAAACACACTCTCCTGCAAACACTAACTATGGACGCCTCTCACTCTACCAAGCGATGCATAACTTACTCTTGTACTAGCGAGGATGAAGAAGAGAATCCTCCAACTTTTGAAGTGGTTATGACTGATTCATACATCAACTACGACGATCTGGTTATGCATCAGTGTTGCGTATATTTTTTTGTGTTTAAGCTTTATATTTTTCGAAAACTTACTAAAATTGTTTTTTCCAGTATTGTCAAGACCCAAAACCTAAACCCGGTCGTGATGGCGCCTCTCATGAAGACAAGGCCAGCCGACACTTACTCAAATTCAGTTCCAACAGCTTAATAAATTAATAAGTCATTTATAAGGATGAATAATCCAATCCTTTAGGCAGTCAACAATACAATTTTATAAACATGCGAAATAACAACCCAACTCAGCCCGACATCGGGGTGAAATATACAAAATAGGACTGATGAACGAAAAGGGAGAAAAACAGTGATGCGAACGCTGACAGCCACCTTGCTAAAATTCCGATAACCCCGCCTCCAATCAACCAAAACCTGTTACCGGGTGTATAAATACCTGCATCTGCATAAAAGGTGCAGGGAGTAAAGTGAGTACTCCAACTCAGTGAGTAATAAAGGTAAATAACAACTGAGTGGTAAGAAATCACGTATGGCAAATTATCATGCTATATAGAAGCAGTGTAAACCTTTTTTAAAAAACAGTGAAGCTATGAAATCTTTAGAAAAACATCTTAACTCAGTTTATGCAGCGGTTATGCAATGTCCTTTTTCAGCGGTTATGCAAACGAATGCAAAACAAAAGTGCAGATAAGCACAGATTCCGCCCTGCGGGCACAACACTCAGTTATCAAGGAATGCCAGAGTATCATGTTTATATTGTAAGAAGTAGCACATAACAACAGATAATAGCAGACAAATAAGATAATGCAAACACATCAAACAGTACCGGTACCGCTGCGGCGTGCAGACCGCTCTACATATCGCTACGGCGTGCAACCCGATCCATTTATCGTTGACGACGCTCACTGGGGGTGTGCAGACTCCGGGAGGGGCCCCTTACGGCCTAAGCGCAATAACAAGCCATCTCGTGGCATCAATCTAGACCCTCGGCCTCATATCAATATCAATATAACACTGCTGCGGCGTGCAGCCCAATCTATTTGTATCCTCACACACAGGCCCTCGGCCTTACTCAGTCAAAAATCACATAAGCCCCTCGGACAATAGTAAAACATGCTGCTCAGCCCAAAAATAGTATAGGAAGGATCGTTTCAAATGTTAAAGCATAATAAACTTGGTTGAGTTTTGAAAATAGTAGAAAATACATGACTGAGTTCAAGTATAGTATCAAAGTAGTGAGTAAATATCAACAACCATCCCCGAAGGGGTTCAAATAATTGGCACGAAGTCCAAATATGGTAATCAACCCAACTTATGATGATAACAAGTAAATTTCAGTCAAATACGCAGTAAATTCATCAATCGGGACGGACCAAGTCGCAATCCCCAGCGGTGCTCTACCCTACGCTCGCTATTCGGCGTGCAAGTCACCTCAATATAGCACTACAATGTGTAAATCCGAGGTTTCAAACCCTCAGAATGTCATTTATAATCATTATTCACCTCAATCCAAGCAAAAATCCTACTCCGAAATGCCTTTGCCTCTCAAATCGACCTCTGAATGCCTCGAATCTAGCCATAACAATTCGATTCAGTTAATAAAAATTATAGAAATTTATTCCATATGAAATTCTACATTTTCCATAAAAAATTCGAAATTACACTCAAAATTCGCCCGTGGGGCCCATATCTCGGAACCCGGCAAAAGTTACAAAATATAAAACCCCATCCAACCACGAGTCCAACCATACAAATTTTACCAAAATCCAACAACAATTCGGCATTCAAATCTAGAATTTTTGTTTTGAAAAGTTTACAAATTTTCTCCAATTTCTTCCATTTGATTCACTAATACTCGATGAAAATAACCATGGAATCATTAAATATAATCTATTTTGGATATAGAATACTTACCACAATCCATATGTGAAAATTGCTTCGAAAATTGTTTCAATCCGAGCTCCATAGCTCCAAAAATGAGAAAAATCTCGGACTGCTCGAAATATACACTGTCCAGAAATTTTCGCTTCTGCGGTACTGTTCACCGCTTAAGTGGAATCACTGTTCATCGTAGAAGCAAACTGTTCACCGCAGAAGCGGAATAACTGTTCATCGCAGAAGCGGACTGTTCATCGCATCTGCGAAAATACCAGCAAGTGCCCAGAAAATTGCAGCAGCTTTTTATTTCACCAAAAATGCTCTAACTCCATCATACAAACTCGAAATTCGACGATTCTTATTCCTATAAGTCAAAAATAATAATATGAACCTATTCCTTCAATCGAAACACAATTTGGATCTCATTTGCTCAGTGCAATACCCGTTTCGCTCGTTAAATAATTAACTCATGTTTCGTGTCAAAAACTCAATCGCGACTTGACTAAATTAGACCAAACTTTTTAGATCACTCATATAATTCATTATTTAAATTTTGGAAGTCTCGTAATCAAATTTCGATCTCTAAAACTAAAAATGGACCTTTGGATCATTACATGCTTATGCTCAAAACGACAAAAATCTTCCAAAAACTCTTTCAAAACTTATCCGAGCCTCATGGGACCCCGACCCAACATGCCAACATGCCCCGTAACATTATTAAAGCTTGTTCCAAACTTCGAAACTCTCAAAATAACATAAAAACATCGAATCACCCTCGGATTCAAGCCTAAGAATTTTAAAACTTTCAAATTCCGAATTCGATCAAAATGTCTATCAAACCTCGTCCGAATGACCTGAAATTTTGCACACAAATCCCAAATGACATAATGAAACTACAACAATTCTCAGAATTCCATTACGACCCTCGGATCAAAATATCACCTACCAACCAGAAATCGCCAAAATATCAACTTCGTCAATTCAAGCCTAATTCTACACCGGACCTTAAAAACCAATTCCGATCACGCTCCTAAGTAAAAAATTATCCCCCAAGCTAACCGAACCATCAGAAATCATATCCGAGTCCTCTAACACATAAGTCAATATCCGGTTGACTTTTTCAAACTAAGCCTTCCTTAAAGAGACTAAGTGTCTCATTTCTTACCAAAACTTCTCCAAACCAACTCGATCATACCAGACTCGGATAATGAAGCATAAAGAAGCAAAACTGGGGGGAAATAGAGTGGTAACTTATGAGACGACGGGTCGGGTTGTCACAAGTATATTCCAAGAAAAATCTACAAGTATCTTCCTCTAACAGTTGAAACCGCACTTCTTCATTATCGTGGCAAAGAGTGATTTGTATCTGTGAGCGTCGGTGATCGAAGAAGGTTCAAAGAATGCTAAATTTTTTTTATTTTGGATAATTATGTCGAGCGAGGTTTCGTCGTTAAATTCACATTTGTGGATATTTCATCACTATATGTTGACTTCAATATTGAAGTAAAGGGAGAAGGAACTCATGATCGTAATCCGGTTGAAATTGATTAGTTTTTAGGATGTGTTTTGTATTTTTCTATCCCTTTATTATCTTTAACCTTTTATTGTCGATTTAGTTATGCTACTTGTGCTTTTGATTTGCTATAACAGTTTTCATTTCTTACGTTTGAAATCAATTTCAAAGACTATTTTTATTTTATTTTTGTAACAACATATTTTCAACCGGTTGAGAATGAAATCTTGGACTTAAAGTTCAACCTAATTCTACCTACACACTACTAAAACGGTTGAGAATAATAAATGCTTCATTGAGAAGCTAAATATTTGAGACTAATAAATGCTGCATTGAAAAGCTAAATAGTAGGCATGAGAAGCTCAATGGTAACCTACCAACCGAATTTTTTTGGAATGGAGAAGAGAATTTTTTTGTGATTTTACTGAAATTTTTCATTAGGATATTTTACACGTGTAATTTATAATTAAATATTTTCTTAATTTTTATATCAGATAAGCAAACATTGTAATATAAAATGAAGAAAATTAAAAGTGGAAGAACCAGGGATTCATAAATAGGGATTCAAAAAATATATATATTAGGATGTCACACCTAATGTAATATAGGATAATTTTATTTATAAAAACTTAGCAAATGAAAAAAAAATCATTTGACAAATTTTAATTTCTACAAATCTAAATCCCGCTCTCCAATACGAAAGAAGATGCATAATTCAGCTTCACTGTGAATTATGTAGATCTCAACATATGTAGATCTCAAAGAATTTAACTAGTTTCAAAAGCTTTAATTCAGATAATTAAACCAGCACAAAATTTCTACAAGTAATAAGTTGGAATTATTTGCATCTAATTGAAAAAAATTAGAACCAGCTCAAAATTGTTATTTTTTATTTAAAAAAATCAGACCAAAATATATCAGAAAATTAAATAACACAAAGTTCGATTTTAATTCTAGTGAAACTAAAATAATGTTGGAAAAAATACTTTCTAAAATAATTTTTTTCTCAAAAAACTAATCCAGAAAGCTTAATCAACAAGGATTCAAAGTGTCGCTTAAGCCGATTGCTGTAAATATTTAATACATAAAAGTTGTTTATTATTATATTTTTTAAATCTACATAATTCATAAACCACATATATTATCTGGATAAAGATCACACCAAAGGTTAAACATGATCACAATGCTAAAGAAGTCACAAAATTTGAACTTCATAGATAATGAAGAAAGTAAACATGAAATAATCATGCCCAACTTCATACATTACTTGATATTCAAAATGAAATACAAAGTTCCCAACTCTTGCACACCAAATTAAAGAGAAATAACAAACACTTTTCTAACACAAGATAACATAAGAACTAAAATTGACATAATTACTTTTTCAACATTTTCTGAAAGCTTTAACCCAATAAATATGTCCGATAACAGAGCAGATGAAATAGCACTTGCTGCACTTTCATTTGTTACTACTTCTTCACTTTCTTCAACGACCGAGCTTGAAGACGACTCTTCCTGTGAACAACTTAATTTTTGAAATTTGTTGAAGGCTTCATCATAATATTGGAAAGCACGAAAGTAGCTACCCTCGACTCCAACAAGCATTTTAACACATTCAGACCAACTTTTGTATATTTCCTGCTTCTTACCACAAAAAATAACAAACACCATATATTTGAGTTTTTGTTTACCTTTAGCAGGCTTTTCAAATTCATCGAATGCCGATATGGCCGCATCGTGAGACTTGAAAGACTGGAAGATGCTACGCTTAACCCCGATAACCATAGGAGAACATTCACTCCATGAGTAGTATATTCCTGGCATTTTACCAGAAAATACAACATATACTTTTGAAGCACTATTCTTCTTCGAATGTATCCTTAATCTATTAACTCACACTTATAAGAGGATAGGAGTTTAAATGAAGGTCTGTTTAAGTATGTTATCAGGGGGTTTAAATGAGGATTTGTTTAAGTAGGATATCATGTGTTTAAATAGTTGGGCCTTGAAGACCTACTAAAAAATATATGGAATACACACTCAAATACTATACATATACGAAATACATAATTATATACATCTATATAGATGACTTATTTCGAATTATATTGGTGTATACTACCAAAAAAAAAAGGATGGAAATACGTTTAAGAAAAAAGAAAAAAGAAATATTGGGAAGACAAATAGAGTTTGAACCCTTGAGATCTTCCATGTATTGGGAAGACAAATATTTAACGGTGGGAGAGAAATATTCAAAAGGTTACTGAAAGGGCATTTTGACTATAAAAATTCAGCTGAAACCATAAATAGGGCGTAAAATGACTTAAATGATCCCATTTGGGTCAATCTGGCCAAAATCGGTGTTGACAAGAGAATTTTTCTTTTGCGATATTATAATTTTTTGAGCTAAAGCAGCAATTAAAATGGGACAGATAGGATTTTTATTTTTATTCTTTTACAAATTTTTAATTAAATTTAATTTCCAGATTGAACTATGGTAAGTTCGCAAAACAACCTCAACAAAGAAACTAGGAGCATTTTTATCTATGTTTTCATAAATGTTTTTATAAGTTCTTTAGGATGACATATATGCAATTCAAAATTGGTTGAAGCTATTAAATAAGTGACCTCAATTATGAAAATTGGCCAGTTTATAAGATATTACTAATATTAGTCAATTAGTTAATTGTAATAAAAAAAGGTTAAAATTTTGCTTTCTTTTGAGTGAGTGTTATTAGAATAGATTCGGACATCTTAAGGAGCTTGAATCTCAGTTTTAGAATAATTTGGTGAAGTTTTGAGGTGGTTTGAATTGCAATTTCGAAGTAAAAACTGAACATAAGAAAAATGACGTGTATCACACTATATATCATTTATGTATCAATTGTGTATCACATGTATATCCATGTATACCTGTATCATTGTGTGTGAGATATATGCGTGATACATGTATCGCAGAAGAGTTTTTTGAACTCAATTTAATTACAAATTTTGATACAAAACCAATCCAAATCACCTCCAATCTTCCTCAAATTTTGTATATTAACTTATCTATATGTTTTCAATGAATTTCAACTATACCCATTGAAAAAGTTTCTTTTTGCTTAGATTTTTAGAATATATATGTATGTATGTATGTATTTCATCGCCTTATTTGCTATCTCATCCATGAAATTTCCTTTCCGTCTTGCATCTAATGTTGTTAATCATGCTTAAAATATGAAAGGAGGTTTTTGCATGTGATTCTTTGAGAGAAAGAACCTTATTTATTTGGCTTTTTAATTTTTATATGTGTTGGCTAGTTTTGATAAGTGTACTAATGACTAGAGGTTGGTAAGTTGAGAATTATTTGGGATATTTGTGTAAGTTTCCCAAAATTAAATTCATCTCAACCCACCTAAGATTAGACGAGTTATATATTTATGGTCTACATTTTAAATTTTCCAAACTTCACTTTCAATTTTTTTAATTCATTTTCCTAATTTGGTAATTAATTTCACTTGGGATAAGGATCTAGAAGGAATATACTTTGATGATCTATTTTGTGTACTCTCCAATTATGACAAGGACACGTACATTGACACTAATACTTAATTATTATTATATGATTAAAGAGCGTTAATTTTGGACAAATATAAAACATTAGAGTAATGACAATTTCTAAGCTGGATTTGAGCACTATTTTGTTATTTGTACGTTATTATTGTTTGGACCCCAACATCTTCCTCCCTCAATTATTGATTTTTGTACTACTCCAACGTGCGCTCCTGCTATATCATTTCCTTTCCACTAAAAATTCTCTCCTTTTTCTTTTCTTTTCCTTTCAATTCCCAAAACTTCTTCACAAAATCAAGAAATTCCAGAATATGAACAAAGTACAAGAATATTAATGTTTCTTCTGAAACAAATGGTGAATTTCGTGACCAAGATTTAATGAAGCTTCAATCTGATATTTAGCTGACGTGGGGAGATGTCATTGGTTGGTCTGAAGGTTGTGGACCCCATGTTTGTACAAGTTAGCCACCAACCAACCATGAGCCAACTTTCTTCAGGTAGACCCTTTAGTCCTTGTAGATCACAAAATTCTTTGCCACTTTCCAAATTTAATGTATTCAAGTTATGAAAAAGGAAAGTTATTGAATGAGAAAACGTGACTCTTGAGTAGCTTTATCTTCATGTTGTGACCATTCATTCTGAACCCCCATAAGATTTTCTTCACAAAGGTATGTAGTGAAAATCTTTTTTTCTTTTCTTTCTTGAAAATTGAAGCTTTCTTTTCATAATTTGACTTAATTTTTCATAGTTTTTATAATTGAGAATGACTTAATTTGGTATAGTTATAGTCTTTCCGGCGGATATAAGGTTTCTTGTTTAGTAAAACTAAGCTACCGCTATGCACGTGTCCGGGGAAGGGCCGGGTATATTCTAAGCAGCCTTAGCGTGCATTTTTGCAAGATATTGTTTCTACGTCTCGAACTCGTGACAACAACTTTACCGGTTACGCAGGCTTGCCTTCAAGGTTTCTTGTTTAGTGTTGTTTATAATATCTAATGGAAAAGCCTTTGGCTTTCACTAAAACAAGAGATGAGCACTGCAATTTCTATTTTTTGAGCATGGAGGAAGTTGAATTATGGTGTCTCTTAACATTTACATGTTTGTATGGTTAAAAAGATACTGTTAATCTGAGGCAATTAAGCTCCATGTTTTCTTTTAGCTTTCCTGTGAGTTGTGACAAATGTAAAGCTACGCAGAGGCGGAGCTAGAATTTCTAGCTTGATGAGTTCAGGAATTTAGAAGGATGACTTCAAGTGTTAATAACTGGGGTCTAAATTTAATATTTGTATATTTAATGAATTTCTTAACACCAATACACTGTCTGAACAAAGCTACTGGTTTTGCCCCAACCCGTAACAGGGCTACTAGCTCCGCCCCTGAAGCTACTAGGTGCAGCAGATTAAAAGAGCTTGTTGACAGTTTGTATGATTTCTTGTTTAATGGATAGATAAAACATAAGTTCTGTAGTTGAATTCTCAACACAGATAAGCAATTTGATGTCTATATTACTTGGTTGCTACTTTAATGTACCGGAGGAAATCATAATCAAGAAGAGTGTGGAGAAATAAACTACCTATAAGAGACTAAGAATAGTTTTTTTTAATGATCCTTACCATTTTAGGGAATTAGGTGGCTTCTTAGTTCTTGCTCTAATTCTAAGTTTGACATATTGAATCTTCTTGATGGTTATTAGCTTTCCGATATTTTTCTCAAAGAGCTCGCAGCTAACTGATTGTCGCACTTTGTCCTTGTTAAATATTCGATTGCAACAGTGCTTTGGTTATTTGTGAGGAGAAAAAATCAGAATGTTAGCAGTAACAAATTGACTGATGAGTTCCTTCGCTTGGATAAAAGATGTTACGGGGTTAGATAATGCAAAAACGTGCTTTTATGGTAGACATATTTGAGGGCTCAGAATGGTGTAAAATTTTAAAGTATCTGTGCATCTGTATAAGCATTGGGATGATCTATTTGGTTTCAGTTTTTGGCTTTTGGGTTGTTGTTTTCCTATCGAAACTTGACTAGTCTACATGATAGCAAGCACATATTATACAGGGAAAAGTGGTATCTGTTAAATTACTCAAAACCATCTATAGATGACCAATAACCTTGGCACCGATCAAAGTATAAGACATATACAGATGGCAATTTAGCAAATATAATTATAAACACCTTGCCTTTACTATACATTCCTTCAAGTTCTTTTCGTTTCTTAGCTTCCTACTTATTCACTTGGTCTATGCGCTTTGGAAATTAGTATGTACTTGCTTCGTGTAATGATGTCCCATTTGCAGCTTCCCTATCGGAAGTGCTGATCAATGGAAATTGAAGAATTAGCTGCACGTACTACTGATATTATCAATCCACAAGCAATGGAAACCTTAGTGATCGAAAGTCTCTCAAGTGAAGCTAAGGATATGGAAGAGATGAGGAGCTCCATGGAAATCTTGAATAGAGTAGATTTGGACCTTGCGTATTCTGATGAGAAATTGACGAATCTTGACAATCTTTTGATGCGTATCTTGACCTGGGAAAATGAAGTTGAAGCAATTTCTTTCGAGAATGATGACATTTCTCCTGACTCGATTGAGAAAGTACTGGCGCTGGATCACTTATCTTCCATTTTGAGCTCCGAGATTAGACAGCTGGACAATTTCATTGGCACTCTTCAAGACCTAATCACTGGCGCGAGGCAAAAGATAACTTGCAGAGAATTGAGTGAGTTGCATATGATAATGGAGAACAAATTTCATGATACTGAAGAGTTATTGAGACAATCGAAGGAGCGTGTCCTAGAAATGAAAATGCAGCTTGCCAAGTCACAGATGACCTCATTAGCTTTCGACCAAAATGAATGTAAGTTATGAAACTTATTAGGTTCAAGAACGCGTTTTTTCTTTCTTTACTAATATGTTAAATACTTTAAAGTTTAAATCATTTTCTGGTTCATGTATTAACAGGGAGACAAAGGATGAGTTTCGATTTATCAGAAACTAACAATGTTTCAGCAAGAGGATTGAAGCCACACGTGCAGACAGTTGAGCAAAGACGTACATTAAGAATATTGGAGAAATCACTTGAAAGAGAGCTGGATCTTGAGAAGAAGTTGACTCTGCTTAAACAAAACGAAGATGATCTAAAGTTGAAGCTGCGATTAACAGAACAAGTAGCTCTGTGTATGGAAGAGGGTGCAGAGGTTATATGGGGCAGGTTTTTAGAGTCGGAAAATGCAGCAGAGGTACTTATGGGAATTTCCAGAGAGATGGTGAGCCGACTACAGATTGTTAACTTCAATTTGAATGGTTCACTTCAACGAGAGCGCGATTTTAAACTGAAGATTGATAATTGCATAGGACAGGTAAATGCCAAAGATATTACCATCGAAAACCTTAATAGCAGCATTAAACAACTTACTGCTGAAAATGCTGAAGTATCCTCTTTAAGGGACAGGCTGAAAATTTTAGAAGATAAGTTGAAAGAATCCGAGTCTAAGTTGTTGAAAGCAAATGAACTGAATGAAGCAAGTGAAGAGCGGCTTAAAGAACTGGAATGTGTCGTAGAATCTCAGAAAGAAGACATCGATATTGCAGAACATAAGGCTGAAAATGCGGAGGAAAAGGTAGCACATTTGACGGAGACAAACTTGGAACTACATGAAGAGTTGGATTTTCACAAGAGTAGTAATGAGAGTAATGCTAAAAAGGTCAGCATTCTCGAGAAGCAGGTCAGGGAACTAGAAATTCAGCTACAAAATGCTAAGGCATCATCTGAAGCAAGTCAAGAACAACAGAATATGCTTTATTCTGCCATTTGGGATATGGAAACTTTAATCGATGAACTAAAACAAAAGGTCTTAAAAGCTGAAAGCAAGACTGAGCATGCGGAGGAACAGTGCATTACGTTGTCCGAAGCTAATTTAGAACTTAACAAAGAAGTAGAGTTTCTAAGATCAAGAGTTGAAGGGTTGGAGACTTCTTTGAGTCAAGCTACTGTTGAGAAAATTGCAAGTGCAAAAGACATTAACATCAAAACCAGCTTTATCATGGATTTGGTCATGCAGCTAGCTATAGAAAGGGAACGAGTACAAAAACAGGTGCTTTAGTTTCCTTTTTTTGTTGCTTTTTGTGTGGAAGTTTAAAGTTTGAAACGATGTTGAGTACTGACTGCTTTTCTTTTCTTCTTTTTCTTTTTTTGGGGCAGATTTTTTGTTTGACCAAGGAAAACAAATCATTGATCAGGAAGTTGGAGACGAAAGAGAAGCAACCGTCCATACATGTACTTGAGAATGGAGGTGGTGATACTGAGCTCTCATCTTCTAGAGTTGTCTCAACATTTGCTGCCTCTACAGATAGTTCTCATGAAATTCAAACAGAATCCACACTAGAAAGCTCCCAGGTATTTATTTCGTTTTTATTGCATACATCATTTCCTAAATATGTTGTGTTCGGATATATGCCACTCATTATCCTACTTACTGTAGCTAAATAAGACACTGTTGGTGCTGCTTGCTGTTCAATGTGATCTTAGAATTATCTCTGGAGTCAGAAGGAAGATCATCTAAAATAAATTATTGCATGCTGTATATCCCTTATATGAATGTTTCTTCTTGAAAATGCAGTATCTATGTGCTTTTTTAATTATACTCTTTGACAACATTCTAGTGCTATTGCACCCGAAGCTTTAGTCTAGTGGTAAGAACATAGCACATGATGTGTGTTGGACTTTTAAGCTAATGGGCTTTAAAGTATAAAAGTGTGAATTGGAAATGAAGGGAAATAAAATGGAGGGAAAATGAAAATTTGAAGAAGTGAGCTTATGTCTTGCACTTTGTCCCTCTTTGGTGAGGGACAACTACATTTGTGTGTACATATATAGAATCACTTCTTAAAGCTCTTAAAAAGAGTTGAAGAGAATGAACCCTCGCGCCGTCGTCGTCGCTCGGCTTCGGCTTCGGCTTTGGATTTGTCAAATCGATCGATAAGATTATTTTTTGGACAAAATTTATTTAATAATTAATTAAATGCCAGATCACTGCTGAAGATTCAGAAATATTGTCTGGCCGCGGTCCTAGCGTAACCGCGGTAGGACCGCGGCAGATCCCTTCAACAGGTTCAGAGAGCCACTTTGGCTGCGATCCTAGCGTAACCGCGGTAGGACCGCGGCAGGCGACAAAATTTCTGAACAGGCACCTTTTCCAGAACAGACATCACACCTCTTCCAATATTTGCCTATAAATTCAGAGGTATGGCTTTGTTTTTAATACACCAAAAAACATTATAGAGCTTCCTTCTTTCTGAATATACTGCATTCTAATTCGCAGTTTCTCTCTCAAATTCGTAAGTGTGATTTTGCTTTGTTCTTTAAGTTCGTTGGTATCCTGCAGTTTGTATTGCCACTGTTGCAGGAAGGTTTATTCCGTTTTATCCTGGGAGGATTTAATCCATTACCTTGGCAGCGTGTGAGGGGGTTAAAATTCCTTAAGGACGCACAAGCAAATTGTGGACTCGGAATATTTCTTAATCTCTACTGTTTTTCCGGTTTCTTTTATTCTTCTAACATTTTTTTGATTTTGTGTTTTAACACAGTAGCGATCACAAGCTTAAGGAATTTTAACTACACTAACGTTTTTGTGTTGAATTATATACTAAACTGTTTTCTATACTGCGTTAGAGACTAAAGCCTTGGTGCTTTCTACTCCAATAATTGTTCTGTCCGGTTTAAAGTATATAAAAACTTTGCCGGAATAATAAACGTACGGGTTTGAAGTATATAAAAACTTCACCATTGTTACGTGTTGTATATTTGGTTTGGTAATTCAGTTTGAAGATATCAAAACTTCACTGATTTAACAAAGTTCTGTTCTGTTTCCAACTCTACAGAAACATGACGAATGAAAACCAAATTAATGGAAATGTTGCGGGAACGGGTGCTACTGTTACGAGTGCTGCTGCCTCGTCAAGCCGTTCTACTCCTGCTCATGCTATGGCACTAGCAAAAAAACCCGGAAAGTTTTCCGGTATTGACTTCAAACGTTGGCAAATGAAAATGCTCTTCTATCTTGCTACGTTGAGTTTGCAACGTTTCATCAAGGAGGATCCTCCGGTCTTGGCAGAAAGTACTCCGGATGATGAACGACTTGTTGTAACTGAAGCATGGAAACATTCTGATTTCTTGTGCAAAAACTACATTTTGAGTTGTTTGGAAGATGGCTTGTACAATGTCTATAGCGTCATGGAAACTTCAAAAGCATTATGGAATGCGCTTGAGAAGAAGTACAAGACTGAGGATGCCGGACTTAAGAAGTTCGTGGCTGCTGGATTTTTGGATTTCAAGATGATTGACACTAGGTCGGTCATAACTCAAGTCCAAGAATTACAAGTCATTGTGCATG
>MU705234.1:976-20701 GCA_026770625.1 Nicotiana glauca
AAAAATCATGAATTTGTATGAAAGTCCAAATTGTGAAGCCCGGAATACAGGTAAGCACCTTCAATAATAAATCAAGGGCTTCCAAAGTCCATCATTTATTACCTTATCAGTTTATGTCAAGCCACATAGGGCCAATCCCACATTTGCAGTTGTTAAATAACAAATAAACATGCGCAAATCACGCAGAGGTCGACGGCCTGCTCCAACAGAATGTAAATTGTGCACTGCCGAGGGTCGAGCGGCACAAACCGTAGATGCATCTATTATCACCGAGGCGTTTGGCCCGTTCCATAATTAAACACATATCCTGCTCGCGAATCATCCATGCGACGCAGGCACACATAAAGTACATGCTCAATCAGTCACATAAGATTTTATCGCGAAATATTTATTCAAATAAAACCAATTCCCCTTTACCAATTTAAGAAATTAAGTTCAATTCTTTTAGAAATTTACTTACTAATTCGGTGTGAGTTAAGCAATTCAAGCTACCAATGCGTTCACAGTAAATCCACGTACACATGCTTTTGAGTCCTAACTACCCGGACTATAGCATAATAGTAGCTATGCACGGACTCTCGTCACCTCGTGCGTGCGTAGCCCCCACAAATAGGAGCACATAACCATTTTACTCACCTATGAGGTAATTCCCCCTCGCAGAATTAGAAAGGAGACTCACCTCGCTCCGAAGACTCGCAACCGGCATCCTACATCCATCCGAAGGCTTGAACCAATGCGCAATGCGTCAAAACTAGCCAATGATCATACAAATCCATTAATATATGCTCAAGTATGTCTTACAACTCAATTTATAACCATTCCTAACCCCGAATGAGAAGTTGACCAAAATGCCCTCGGGCCCACGTGCCCGGAATCCAAAATTTTTTGAAGATAAAAGTTACCCATGACCTTAGGAACTCAAATATATGATTTTTTTCTCCTAATTCCATACTCAAAATCGTGGTAAAAATCTAATAACAAAATATTTCTAGGTCTTCCTCTATCCATCAAATTTCTACCCATTTTCATGCTAAAATCCATACATAATTAGTGTATTTAACTCATAATAGGTGGGGATAACATAGCTTATCATTGATGACAAAACTCTCTTCTTGAAGCTCTCCAAAATCGCCCCCAAGCCAAGAAAATGTGATGAGAAATGATCCAAAATCGGATTTTAAAACATTATGCCCCAGTCACTTTTCGCTTTTGCGGTCCTGGGACCGCTTCTGCGGTCCCGCTTATGCGGACAAAAATCTGCTTCTGCGGTCCCTAAGCTCCAGCCAAATTTTCGCTTCAGCGGTTCCGCTTGAGCGGTCCAAAAGCCGCTTCTGCGGCTCCTCCCCAAGTCGGCCTTTCCGCTTCTGCGACCATTCCTCTGCAGATGCGGTCCCGCTTCTGCCGAACCTTGACCGCATCTGCGGTCCTCAAGCCTTAGATCAAAAACCGCTTCTGCGGTGCCCCGTCCGCTTCTGCGGTCAACCAACAGCATAAGCGGAAATACCAACAACCAGATGCCTTCAGCTCCCTTCCAAATTCCAATTTCGATCCGTTAACCATCCGGAATCCACCCGAGGCCCCCGGGACCCCAACCAATCATACCAACCTATCCTAAAACACATTACGGACCTGCTCGCGGCCTCAAATCATATCAAACAACACCAAAATCACGAATTACACCTCAATTCAAGTGTTATGAACTTTGAAGTTTCCAACTTATATTTCCGATTTTTAAACCTATCAAATCATGTCCGATTGACTTCAAATTTTGCACGCAAAACATATTTGACATTACAGACCTACTCCAACTTTCGGAATTTGATTCCGACCCCGATATCAAAAAGTCAACCCCCCGGTCAAACTCTCCAAAAACCTTCAAATTTGTATCTTTAGTCAAATGGCTTCAAAATGACCTACGAACCTCCGAATTCACTTCCAATCGCGCCCCCAACTCCAGAATCACCTTACGGAGCTATTCACAGTCTCGGAATTCCAAACGGACATCGATAACAGTGAAATGCTCTTCAATCCAAACTTATGAAATTTCTTCTAAAATGTCAACTTCCACGATAGGCGCCAAAATGCTCCCAGGTTATCCAAAACCCAATCCGGGCATACGCCCAAGTCCGAAATCATGATACGAACCTCCTGGAACCTTCAGATCCCGATTCCGAGGTCGTTTACTCAAAATTCCAATCCTAGTTCATTTCTTCCAACTTAAGCTTCCGAAATGAGAATTCTCTTCCCAATTCAACTCCGGACTTCTCGAAATTCTATTCCGACCACACGTACAAGTCATAATACCTGAAATGAAGCTGTTCATGGCCTCTGACTGCTGAACGGAGCGCGAGTACTCAAAACGACTGGTCGGGTCGTTATATTCTCTCCCACTTCAACATACGTTCGTCCTCGAACGTGCTGAGAATTGTACCGGAGTAGTATGAAATTGTTGTTTAACTTCTCATGCACCTCCCTGTGCTACCACAACTTAGCTGAGCACATTGGCTCGATAAATTCTAAAGATATTCCCTTTTTATTCAATAAAATAAGACTTAGAGCCCAATTCCAACATCCAGAATTCTATGCCAGGCCTGTATTCAACATACAATCACCATATCAATCACTACGCGTTGTACTCAAACACGATTGCATAACTTTGTTGAATTCACACTTTGCATTTCCCACTCGTAGGGCCACAATAACCTTTTCTGATCAACTTAGTCAAAATCTTTCTAATCTGATGCTCCCATTGCACCCCATGACATATACATGTCTTGCTCTAACCTTTATAACACTAATACGACGGAAGAGATACGCCGAAATTCTTAACCGACTGCCGAATCAACAAATCATTGAGTCTATACCTCCGACAAGAATCATTACCATATTCTGAACCAAATCATGATCTTTGCTCCTTAATATACTTCATATAACCCGATTGCACGGATCCTAAGTCCGATAATCTCGTCTCACCCAGTATGAACTGCTCAGGCTATAAGCCATCTCGGACACAATCAAGAGTCCCATATGATACCACAATGTACCAATAGGCTACCGATTAGGATATGATACAAGAGGAAAACGAACTCTGGAAGGAATTACCTAACTTCCGCCCTACTACGGACTTTCCTTAGAAGTTAGGAAGTAGGACATACAAAATTAGCATATAGAAAGCTACACTCATCATCACACTGTTGCGGCGTGCAACCCGATCCACATAGCATAACCATGGCGGCGTGCCATCCGAGCCTCACAATATAACCATGGCGGCGTGCCACCCGATCCTCACAATATAACCATGGCGGCGTGCCACCCGATCCATACGTAGAACTCACATAAGGAGATACATATCGAGCTAACTTGCTCATCACAACAAAACGTCGAATTTCGATCGCAAGCATGCTAAGTGCATAACACCACCCCTGAGGAAACATATAGCGCTATAGGCTACAAAACTTAAACACAACTGAGGTGCGATATAAGATCCAAATCTCAAGAGCCATCCTACTCACATAACACCACCGCAACGCGGAATCTTAACACATACACAATTCCATAGGCCGTCTCAAAACTCACACGGCGCAATGTATCACTTCATGAAATATCTGACAACGAGATGACACCCTGACTACTCCATAAGAAGCGCATTACTGAAATGAACACAGTTGGCCTGCTATAAAGCCCGAATTCACATTTAAATCCATCCACCGACCTCAAGTCGATCCTGATCGTGCCAAACTAGGCCAATAACCTTTCAAAGGTCCATGCTAACTTCCCACTTATCATAACACACAAGAACATCCATCATGACTGGAGCGAACCTCCACAGTCTATAACCCAACAAGCCGAGCGCCCTTCAGGCATAAATTCTCAAATCGATGATATTACCATAATCCTCGTACTTGGTTTAAATCTCTAATCAACCAAGTGACTACGTACCACACTTATACAATCTTCCTGTGGGACACGCTCCCACAACCTTCCAAATTAATTGACGGGTCTGCACCTCTAAACCACCGGCTGCACCAATGCTGAAAAGTGATCAAGAATTCTTAACCAGGACGCAAAGCTTTTCTCACAAAACACCGATCTTAGGTGATACTGACGACAACACCAACTTACTTAAAATACTAAAACTCCCTTCCCACTCATCCGAGCTCGTGACATTGTAGCCATTACCAAGCTGTAACCTTGATCCTCACTTCAAATTTCGTACCTCTCATTGCACCCAACGTGCCGATATACGATAGAAACAATTTCCATCACTTTACTCATTTCAGGGGAACCATAGCAACACACAGATAAATTCTCATAACTGTAGTATATGCAAATCTGCAAGTAGTGGTCCAAGCCACCATAGCCCTTTCGAAATCCGCTTTTACTTAACGAGCCATAACAGAAGAATGCCCCTGATAAATCATCAATCACAGCGGCCGACAAACCTCACATGTACCGCCACAAATCAAATGCATAACTCAATCACGCTGAATGAACGGACCATAGGCTCCAACATGCCAAATTCAACTATGGCTAATCAATTCTTTTCTCTCCAGTTTATCCTTGATTGCTTTGGAAATAATACTCATTCTCTTCAACGCATAACATACTCCCTCTACACTCACCCCGAGTGACCTTGAATTGCGAGACCATGCAGTCCCAAATCTCATGAATTATTTCACATTTCTCAAATGCCATACCACAAGGTAGCACATCATAGAACATTCTGGGCACCTTCTCATAAGCTGCTACAGAGCTTGGTTCTTAAGTGCACTTATAGGCTTGGAATCATCGGGCACCACACTTTAACTTCTGAATTCATTGGGACCATTATTGAAGGCCACCCGCTCTGTCTTGACCCCGAATATAACTCATTCCGTAGATCTTATAACACACGAATACTCTCTCGGCGAGGCACCCGGTGAAATCACTTCCTCTAAAACCTTCCAACGTTGCTGCATGGGGTACCATCACTATGACATCAATAGCCCATACTTCATATCATACCCGCAGGCTTCAATCACAAATCCTTAAAATCCCCAATTCGATCCAAACTCTCCTTAAGGCGCATAGTCTTCTTACTACCAAGCCCGCATGCAACCCCCGCCACTCTCCCACTTTGGCGGGACTCGTCTCCTTAATCGGTCGCTCGACCTTGCTTCTCATACTTGGCCTACTAGAAATTTCAAACACCGCCTGGCACTTCCCACATATCCTTTCTCATCTCTTGCTGCTCAGTTGTTGCCTTAATAAAAGTTATCTTCATAGTACTTGAATTCCACGATTTGCAAATAAATCCCAAACCTTTCTAAAGGTCGTCTTTATCAAACCGTCAATATTTGAAACACTGATTCAATCCAAGTCTACCGCACCCTGTGATATCTGGTAGTCGCATCTCCGATACTACTTCACAACATCACGCCCTAATGGCGGATCATAGAAGGTCATAACACTGATAAACTTAATACGTCCAATTAGGACCACATCACCTCAATAGAGAAGAGATCCTTTCAGGCTTACAATTACCACGTTTCGTTACTTCCACTTCTTCATGTCTGACCACCCTTAGCTCGATTGGCTTTTCCCCCGCCGGGAACAAAATACTGAATCTCTTCGATCACACACTGAGTAAACCTCCCTTCAATTCATTCACTGCCTCGACACGTGGGCAACACCCTACCATTACAACAACACTGCAGAAATAATCGTTCCTGAGCATCATAGCAACCTGTGCCTAGCCTTAAGGCTCTCAGAAGATCTGTTATGGAGCTAAAATAATGGAATATCCCTCCATAATGTGACTATGATAGTCCTATTAACTATACCAGGAAAATCATCTCGTACCACACCTGTGGTGCCATTACAACCTTCAGATTTCGATTCATAACAAGCGCTCGCGTCGTGGAAGATTGAGTGACAAGGAATCAAGGGCATAAGCCTCAAAGGAATTGAATCGCACAATAAGGAAATCAAGAAGGGAAGTACTCCTAATAGTCCTGCAGCTTCTCGAGGATAAGTACAAACGTCTACGTACCGATCCGCAAGACTCTACTAGACTTGCTCATGACTCGTGAGACCGATGGGAACCTAGTGCTCTGATACCATGTTGTCACGACCCAAAATCCACTAAGGGTCGTGGTGGCACCGGAAACCTCTGTCAGGCCAGCCAACTAACTCATCAATTAATTCCTCTTTTAATACTTTTGAAAATCTCAGGTTTTTCCTTCCATTTTTTTATAAATAAAAGTTCACTACTAGAATTCAAATTTAAATAATAATAGTTAGAACAAATCCATTGTAAACCCTCCCAAAAACCCGGTGTCACAAGTACATGAGCGATTAATGATAAGAGAAATAAAATGCAACATTCGCCTGAAATACAGTAGGCGGAAAGTAAATACTGTACATTGGAAGGAACTACTCTAGCTGCGGTCGCCTCAATGATGCAGCTCACCTAGTCCCAGCATCATCCATGCTGCTACACCCAATAGGCTGCTAAAGGTGTATATATACCTGTGCAACAGAAAATGCACAGAAGTGTAGTATGAGTACGTAATCAACGTGTACTCAGTGAGTATCCCGCCTAATCTCGAAGGGGTAGAGACGAGATGGCCAATTTCGACACTCACTAGAGGTCAATTATCAATATTCTATAAATGTTAGAAAAATCATGGATTGGTATAAAAGTCCAAATTATGAAGCCCGGAATACAGGTAAGCACCTTCAATAATAAATCAAGGGCTTCCAAAGTCTATCATTTATTACCTTATCAGTTTATGTCAAGCCACATAGGGCCAATCCCACATTTACAGTTGTTAAATAACAAATAAACATGCGCAAATCACGCCGAGGTCGACGGCCCGCTCCAACAAAATGTAAATTGTGCACTGCCGAGGGTCGAGCGACATGAACCATAGATGCATCTATTATCACCAAGGCGTTCGGCCTGTTCCATAATTAAATACATATCCTGCTCGCGAATCATCCATGCGACGCAGGCACACATAAAGAACATGCTCAATCAGTCACATAAGATTTTATCGGGAAATATTTATTCAAATAAAACCAATTCTCCATTAACAATTTAAGAAATGAAGTTTAATTCTTTTAGATATTTACTTACTAATTCGATGTGAGTTAAGCAATTCAAGCTACCAATGTGTTCACAGTAAATCCACGTACACATGCTTTTGAGTCCTAACTACCCGAACTATAGCATAATAGTAGCTACGCACGGACTCTCATCACCTCGTGCGTGCGTAGCCCCCACAAACAGGAGCACATAACCATTTTACTCACTTATGGGGTAATTCCCCCTCGCAAAATTAGAAAGGAGACTCACCTCGCTCCGAAGACTCGCAACCGGCATCTTACATCCATTTGAAGGCTTGAACCAATGCGCAATGCGCCAAAACTAGCCAATGATCATACAAATCCATTAATATATGCTCAACTATAGCTTACAACTCAATTTATAACCATTCCTAACCCCGAATGAGAAGTTGACCAAAATGCCCTCGTGCCCACGTGCCCGGAATCCGAAATTTTTCGAAGATAAAAGTTACTCATGACCTTAGGAACTCAAATATATGATTTTTTCCTCCTAATTCCATACTCAAAATCGTGGTAAAAATCTAATAACAAAATATTTTTAGGTCTTCCTCTAACCCTCAAATTTCTACCCATTTTCATGCTAAAATCCATACATAATTAGTGTATTTAACTCATAATAGGTGAGGATAACATACATTATCATTGATGACAAAACTCTCTTCTTGAAGCTCTCCAAAATCACCCGCAAGCCAAGAAAATGTGATGAGAAATGATCCAATATCGGATTTTAAAACATTCTGCCCCAGTCACTTTTTGCTTTTGCGGTCCCGCTTATGCGGACAAAAATCCGCTTCTGCGGTCCCTATGCTCCAGCCAAATTTCCGCTTCAGTGGAAACCAAACCGCATCAGCGGTTCCGCTTGAGCGGTCCAAAAGCCGCTTCTGCGGCTCCTCCCCAAGCCGGCCTTTCCGCTTCTACCACCATTCCTTCGCAGATGCGGTCCCGCTTCTGCGGAACCTTGACCGCATCCGCGGTCCTCAAGCCTTAGACCAAAAATCGCTTTTGCGGTGCCCCATCCGCTTCTGCGGTAACCGCAGAAGCGGAAACACCAACAACCAGATGCCTTCAGCTCCCTTCCAAATTCCAATTTTGATCCGTTAACTATCCGAAATCCACCCGAGGCCCCCGGGACCCCAACCAATCATACCAACCTATCCCAAAACACATTACGGACCTGCTCGAGGCCTCAAATCATATCAAACAACACCAAAATCATGAATTACACCTCAATTCAAGCTTTATGAACTTTGAAGTTTCCAAGTTCTATTTTCGATGTTTAAACCTATCAAATCACGTCCGATTGACTTCAAATTTTGCACGCAAATAATATTTGACATTACAGACCTACTCCAACTTCCGGAATTTGATTCCGACCCCCGATATCAAAAAGTCAACCCCCCGGTCAAACTCTCCAAAAACCTTCAAATTTCTATCTTTAGCCAAATGGCTTCAAAATGACCTACGAACCTCCGAATTCACTTCCGGTCGCGCCCCCAACTCCAGAATCACCTTACGGAGCTATTCACAGTCTCGGAATTCCCAACGGACATCGATAACACTGAAATGCTCTTCAAGCCAAACTTATGAAATTTCTTCTAAAATGCCAACTTCCACGATAGGCGCCAAAACGCTCCCAGGTTATCCAAAACCCAATCCGGGCATGCGCCCAAGTCCGAAATCATCATACGAACCTGCTGGAACCTTCAGATCCTGATTCCGAGGTCGTTTACTCAAAATTCCAATCCTAGTTCATTTCTTCCAACTTAAGCTTCCGAAATAAGAATTCTCTTCCCAATTCAACTCCGGACTTCTCGAAATTCAATTCCGACCATGCGTACAAGTCATAATACCTGAAATGAAGTTGTTCATGGCCTCTGACTGCTGAACGGAGTGCTAGTACTCAAAATAACCGATCGGGTCGTTACATTACCCTTCGCGATCGCGACATCAGGGATGCGTTCGCGATGAAGAGGGACCGGGGGGCATCGTGTTCGCGATTGAGAGTATGCGAATGAGAAGAAGGAAAATCTAGGGGTCCTGGGGTTGGTCTACGCGGGCGCGAGTAGGAAGAAATGAACGCGGAAGAGGAAAATGTCAAGGCACTACGAACGCGAGCCTGGGGCCGCATTCGCGAAGAACAAAACCTGGTCTACAACAGCTGAAGAAATCTGCTATGTTTCTAAGTGACCCCCCCCCCCCTGAACTACCTCCGGATCACTCCCGAGCCCTCGGGGCTCCTAACCAAACACACACACTAACTCAACAACATCCCACGAACTTACTCAAGCGATCAAATCGCCAAAACAACATCAAAATCGATGAATCAAGCCTCAAAATCATCATTTTCATTTCAAACTTCTTAAACTTCTAAATTTAGAGAATTAGGTCCGAAATACGTCAAACGATGTCCGATTTCGACCAAACTTCACAAAAAGCGCTAAACATATATATTGAAGACCTGTACCGGGCGCCAGAACCAAAATACAGGCCCGATACCAATGTTTTCTAACTCATTTTTCATTTCTAATTATCATATCATTTTTCAAAAAAACAATTTTGTTCAAAAATTCATTTCTCGGGCTCGGGACCTCGGATTTTGATTCCGGGAATACGCCCGAGTCCCATATTTTTCTACAGACCCTCCGGGACCGTCACATCATAAGTCCGGGTCCGTTTACCCAAAATGTTGACCAAAGTCAACTTTAATCATATTAATATCAAAATTATTCAAATGATTTCACAAAATTCACATATTTCAACATAAAAGCTTTCTGGTTATGCGCCCGGACTGCGCACGCAAATCGAGGCAACTAAAGTGAGGTTTTTCAAGGCTGCGGAAGCACGGAGCGAATGAGAAAATAGGTGATGACCCTTTGGGTCGTCACATCCTCTTCCTCTAGAACGACCGTTCATCCTCGAACGGACAAAATAAATAACTACATGAGTTAGGAAATAGATAAGGATAACGGCTCCGCATAACAGACTCGGACTCCCAGGTCAATGCCTCAGGAGGATGACCTCTCCACTGGACACGCACTGAAGGAAAACTCTTCGACCTCAACCGTCGAACCCGCCGGTGTAGAATAGCTACCTTCTCCCCCTCGTAAGCCAGATCCTTGTCTAACTAGACAGTGCTGAAATCTAACACGTGGGTAGGATCGCCGTGATATCTCCGAAGCATAGACACATGAAACACTGGATGCACGGCCGACAAGCTAGGTGGCAAGGCAAGTCTATAAGCCACCTCTCCCACATCATTTAGAATCTCAAATGGGCCAATGAACCTAGGTCTAAGCTTGCCCTTCTTCCCAAATCTCATCACGCCCTTCATAGGCGACACTCGGAGCAAGACCCGCTCACCAACCATGAAAGCTACATCTCGAACCTTACGATCCGCATAACTCTTTTGCCGCGACTGAGCCGAACGAAGTTTGTCCTGAATGATCTTGACCTTATCCAAGGCCACCTGAACTAAATATGTACCCAATAACCGAGCCTTTCCCGGCTCAAACCATCCGACTGGAGACAGACATTGCCATACCATACAATGCCTCATATGGAGCCATCTGAATGCTGGACTGGTAGCTGTTGTTGTAGGCGAACTCTGCTAAAGGCAAAAACTGGTCCCACGAGCCTCCAAAATCAATGGCATAGGCTCGGAGCATATCCTCCAATATCTGAATAGTCCTCTCGGACTGGCCGTCAGTCTGAGGATGGAACGCTGTGCTCAATTGAACCTGGGTGCCCAACTCATGCTGAACTGCTCCCTAGAAGTGCGAGGTAAACTACGTACCCCGGTCCAAAATGATAGATGCCGTCACCCTATGAAGGCGAACAATCTCCCAGATGTAGATCTCAACTAACCTCTCCGATGAATAGGTGGCTGGCTGCAACATGAATAAAATGCGCTAAGCCGCTAACTTGGTCAGCCTATCAACAATGGCCCAAATAGTATCAAACTTCTTTCGAGTCATCGGAAGTCCAGTAACGAAATCCATGGTAATCCTCTCCCATTTCCACTCGGGAAGCTCAATACTCTGAAACAAACCACCAGGCCTCTGATGCTCATAGACCTGTTGACAGTTCAAACACCGAGCCACATATGCAACGATATCTTTCTTCATCCTACGCTACCAATAATGCTGCCGATACATATTTGCGGCGCCCGAGTTAATAGAATACCGAGAACTATGGGCCTCTACTAAGATCAACTCTGGAATCCCATCGACATTGGGGACACAAAATCGCCCCTGCAACCTCAAAACACCATCATCATCTAAGGTCACCTTAGTGGCACCTCCACGCTGCACCGTGTCTCTCAGGACACACAAATGAGGATCATCAAACTGCCGATCACGGTTACGCTCCAATAATGAAGAACGAGCGACCGTGCAAGCTAACACTCTGCTAGGCTCAAAAATGTCCAACCTCACAAATCGATTGGCCAAGGCCTGAATATCCCAGGCAAGCGGTCTCTGGTTGACCGGAATATAAGCAAGACTACCCATGCTGGCGGACTTCCTACTCAATGCATCGGCCACCACATTGGCTCTCCTCGGGTGATACAAAATAGTAACATCATAATCTTTCAACAACTCCAACCACCTCTTCTGCCTCAAATTCAACTCCTTTTGCTTGAACAAGTACCGAAGGCTCTTGTGATCTATGTACACCTCACACGTCACACCATATAGATAATGTCTCCAAGTCTTCAAAGCATGAACAATGGCTGCCAACTCTAGATCATGTACTAGATAATTCTTCTCGTAGATCTTTAATTTCCTCGAAGCATAAGCAATGACTCTGCCATCCTGCATTAATACCGCACCAAGGCCAATACGGGAAGCATCATAATAAACTGTATAAGGCACTGAGCCTGAGGGCAAAACAAATATCGGTGCCGTAGTCAGAGCTGTCTTGAGCTTCTGAAAGCTCTCCTCACACTCGTCAGACCACCTGAACTGGGCACCCTTCTAGGTCAACCTGGTCATCGGGGCTGCTATAGATAAAAACCCCTTTACGAATCGATGATAATTACCTGCTAACCCCAAGAAACTCCGAATCTCAGTCGCTGATGCTGGTCGAGGCCAATTCTTGACTACCTCAATCTTCTTCGGGTCCACTTGAATTCCCTCTGCTGATACAACATGACCCAAAAATGCAACCGAACTCAACCAAAACTTGTACTTCGAGAACTTAGAATACAACTGACTATCCTTCAGAGTTTGAAGAACTACTCTGAGGTGCTGCTCGTGCTCCTCTCGGCTGTGGGAGTACACCAGAATATCATCAATAAAGACTATCACGAACAAATCTAGATAAGACCTGAACACTCGGTTCATCAACTCCATAAATGCTGNTCAACTGGTCCTTTAACTTTTTCAACTCTGGCGAGGCCATGGATACGGCGGAATAGAAATAGGTTGCGTGCCTGGGGCCAGATCAATACAGAAATAAATATCCCTGTCGGGCGGCATACCCTGCAGGTCTGAAGGAAAAACCTCGAGGAACTCCCGAACAATAGGAACAAAGTCAAGAGAAGGGACCTCTGTGTTGGAATCGTGAACATATGCCAGATAAGCTAAACACCCCTTCTCGACCATGCGTCAAGCCTTTACGTATGAAATAACACTGCGGGTGACATGACCTAGGGTCCCTCTCCACTCCAATCGGGGAAAATCTGGCAAAGCCAAGGTCACGATCTTGGCGTGACAATCCAAGATAGCATGATATGAGGACAACCAATCCATCCCCAATATAACATCGAAATCCACCATGTCTAAAAATAATAAATCAACACAGGTCTCAAGACCCTCAAACGGTACCACACAGGAACGATAAACTCGGTCGACCATTATAGAATCACCCACTAGTGTAGATACATATACGGGAATACCCAAAGCATCACTAGGCATAGCCAGGTAGGGTGCAAAATAAGACGACACATATGAATACGTAGACCCAGGGTCAAATATCACTGAAGCATCTCTATCACAGACCAGAATAGTACCTATAATAACAGCATCTGAAGACTCAACCTCTGGCTTGGCTGGCAAAGCATAACACAGGGGCTGGGACCCACCTCCCTGAACCATGTCTCTGGGATGATCGGCTACTGGCTGACCCCTACCTCAGCCGGTCCGAGCTCCACCTCTACGGTATCTACCTCAACCTCTATGATCCCTACCTCTTCCTCTAGCTGGCTGGGCGACCTGCGGATCACCTGACGCCTAAATCATAGGACGAGGACCCTGCTGCTGAGAGCTGTCAGAAGCTCGAGGGCAATACCTGGCAATATGTCTCATGTCGCCACAAGTGTAACAAGCCCTCGACTGCTAAGAATAATAGAGCAGTGGTGCGCTGATAGGCTGCTGATCAGAGTAATGCTACTGAGAACCACCACCACCTGGAGTACCATGTGAGACCTGAAGGGCTGACTAAAAGGGCCTCGGAGGGTGGCCTCTACCATAAGAATCCCCACCTCCAGGCGAGGTACCACTGAACCTACCAGAATGAGGAGGCCTCTTATCTCACACCTGACCGCCACCCCGTGTGAGGGCCATCTCAACTCTGCGGTCCGCATTGGCTGCCTCCTGAAAGGAAATCTCACTACCAGCTCCCATGGCCATCTGGAGACGTATCAACTGAATTAATCCATCAATAAATTGCCGCACCCTCTCTCGCTCTATGGTGAGTATAACAATAGCATGGCATTCCAAGTCAATAAACCGAGTTTCATACTGTATAACTGTCATGGTACCCCGATGGATTCGCTCAAACTGCCTGCGAAGTGCCTCCCGCTGAGTGACTGGGAGAAACTTCTTCAAAAACAACTCCGCGAACTGATCCCATGTCAATGTTGGAGACCCTGCTGGTCGAGACAAACAATAATCACTCCACCAAGTCTTGGCGGATCCTGCAAGCCGGAAGGTGGCAAAATTGACCTCATTGGTCTCCACAATACCCATGGTCCTAAGGATCTCATGGTAGCTGAATAGGAAATCATGTGGATCCTCTGATGAAGCACCGCTGAATGTGGTGGTGAAGAGCTTGGAGAACCGATCAAGTCTCCATAAAGCATCCGATGACGTAGTCGCTCCATCGCCGGCCTGGGATACAATACCTGGCTGAGTTGTCATAACTGGCTGAACCACTGGGACATGAGCCTGGGGATCTACCTGCTCCAGAGTACGCGTAGCGGGAGTCTGAACTCCTCCCCCAGCCTGACATGTGGCTGGTGCTACAGGAAGCAAACCCGCTCTAGAGATGCTCTCCATAAAGCCTACCAGTCGGACCAAAGCGTCCTGAAGTACTGGAGTGGCTATGAAACCCTCTGGGACTTGAGCTGGGCCCACTGGAGCTAGAACCTCCTCATCATAGTCAACATGAGGCTCCACCTCTGGGACTACTGCTCGGGGTTGAGCTCTACCCCGGCCTCGGCCTCTTGCTCGGCCTTGGCCTCGGCCTCGGATAGGAGCTACTGCTGAGGGCTCGGGCTGCTGCGCGGTAGAAAAGGAAGCACGTGTTCTCGCCATCTTCGAAAGAACATAGTGGAAAGTCAATCAGTATGTGAGAAATAGAATCGCACAACAAGAAATAACAAAAGCAAAACTTTTCCTAACTTCGTAGCCTTTAGGGATAAATACAGACATCTCCGTACCGATCCCTCAGACTCTACCAAGTTTGTCCGTAAGTAGCGAGAGCTATGTAACCTAGAGCTCTGATACCAAATCGTCACGACCCGAATTTACCACCATCGGGAGTCGTGATGGCGCCTACTGTCAGAGCTAGGCAAGCCAAATATTCAAAACCTTTCACTGATGATATTTTAGCAATATAAATAAACGAGGGCATTTTAAATAAAGCGGAAGACTTTAAGCTTATATAACTAAAATAAAATTTGCGGAAGTGGAAACACATCTCTACCTAGAGTCTGGTGTCACTAGCTCACAGACTGCTATAGAGTACTAAAAACAAGTCTGAAATGATATTACGTACTGTTTGTCTCGAAACAAAGAAAACAAACTAAAACATAGAAGGGACTTCGGCCTGCGGACGCCAGCTAGGCTACCTCGTGAGTCCCTAGACTGAAGACAACTCCCGGGCAATCCTACTGCTGCTGTCCAAAAGCTGCTCCTGGATCTGTGCAAAAAGATGCACAGAGTGTAGCATCAGCACAACCGACCCCATGTGCTGGTAAGTGCCTGGCCTAACCCCAGCGAAGTAGTGACGAGGCTAGACAGGACCTACCAAAAACAACCTGTGCAGATATATATATATACAAAGGCAACAGAAATAACAACAGAAACATCCAATAAAACTGGGAAGGGGCATGCTCGGGGGGATACAGTGAAAACAGATAAACGGATATAACAACGAAGCTACATCAATACTATGACTCATATAAGTGGTCGGCGAGCCACATAATCCCATAGTATATATTTATAAGTGGACGGCATGCCACACGATCCCGTTTCATAATTCATAAGTGGACGGCGTGCCATATGATCCCATTTCATAATTCATAAGTGGATCGTGTGCCACACGATCCCATTTCATATTTATAAGTGGACAGCGTGCCACATGATCCCATTTCATAATGAATAATAAATATAATCTTTCTAGAGGAGGCCCCATTAGGGGAATTCAACAACATAACGATTTAACCCAGCAAGGGTACAACTAATAGCCCAAATATCCTGGCAAGGGAAAGTACATATAATGCTTAATTCCCGGCAAGGGAGCAACAACAATAATAGACTACACATCTCGGCAAGGGAATAATCACAACACTTCTTCTTTTAATCACTTCTTTCTCAATTATCAATTTCCAGTTCGAGCTAACGCTCCAATAATATACCAATCACAATTCTTCCTCAACCATTTACATTATATGAAACTTATCAATTAAACAAGGAAGATGTATCACAAAATCCGAGTCAAACACAATTAAGACTCACGGTCATGCTAGACTCCGGTGCATAGATAACCGTCACCATGTCTATACCCCGTACTCCACATTTAGCAGTTAGCAAATAATATCCTAGTCCTATTCCCTCTAGCCAAAGTTAGAACACACACTTACCTCGGTTCGAGAATAGCAATCAACTCTCTAATGCCGCCTTTCCTCTACAATCCGACTCCGAAATAATAGTATCTAGGCATAATTAATATTATCAATAAAGGCTCAAAAATATAATCCCATAGCCTAGAAATGAATTATCTAGCATCCTTCCAAAAATACCAAAGTTAGACATCGGGCCCACATGGTCCAAACACGAGGCTCGGACCAAAACCTAGTCACCCATAACCCCTACGAGTTTATATATATAATTTGTTTTAAGATTCGACCCCAAACTGAGGTTGATTCTCCCAAAATTCTCAAAACCCTAACTTTACCCAAAACCCTTAATTTCTACTTTGATTTCATGATTTAGGGCTAGGATATTAATGATTAGTCGAAGAAATTAAGAGGCAATGAAGTTAGGACCACTTACCTATAAAGTTATGGAGGAAGAGGTTCTTCAAACTTGTCTATGTAGGGTGAAGGAGAAGAGCTCGTGTGAAAATAATGAGGAAATCCCGTAATGGCTACTGTTTTGAACTTTAAAAATCACTGAAGGATTTTACCCTTCGCGATCGCGACATCAGGGACGCATTCGCGATGAAGAGGGACTGGGGGCATCGCGTTCGCGATTGAGAGTATGCGAATGAGAAGAAGGAAAATCTGGGGGTCCTGGAGTTGGTCTACGCGGGCGCGAGTAGGAAGACGCGAACGTGGAAGAGGAAAATGTCAAGGCACTGCGAACGCGAGCCTGGGGCCACGTTCGCGAAGAACAAAACCTGGTCTGCAACAGCTGAAGAAATCTGCTATGTTTCTAAGTGAAAAACCACCCTGAACCACCTCCGGATCACTCCCGAGCCCTCGGGGCTCCTAACCAAACACACACGCTGACTCAACAACATCCCTCGAACTTACTCGAGCGATCAAATCGCCAAAACAACATCAAAATAGATGAATCAAGCCTCAAAATCATCATTTTCATTTCAAACTTCTTAAACTTCTAGCTTTAGATAATTAGGTCCGAAACACGTCAAACGACGTCCGATTTCGATCAAACTTTACAAAAAGCGCTTAACATATATTTAAGACCTGTACCGGGCGCCGGAACCAAAATACGGGCCCGATACCAATGTTTTCTAACTCATTTTTCATTTCCAATTTTCATATCATTTTCAGAAAAACAATTTCTTTCAAAAATTCATTTCTCGAGCACGGGACCTCGGATTTCGATTCCGAGAATAAGCTCGGGTCCCATATTTTTCTACGGACCCTCCGGAACCGTCACATCACGGGTCCAGGTCTGTTTAACCAAAATATTGACCAAAGTCAACTTTAATCATATTAATATTAAAATTCTTCAAATTATTTTACAGAATTCATATATTTCAACATAAAAGCTTTCTGACTACGCGCCTGAACAACGCACGCAAATCGAGGCAACTAAAAGTGAGGTTTTTAAGGTCGCAGAAGCACGGAACGAATGAGGAAATAGGTGATGACCCTTTGGGTCGTCACATTTTATGGCAACAACCATTCTGCTTACAAGACTGATTCTCCTTTCCTTATTTGGATCCTGTTAGTATCCGTTCAAATAAGAATCCCCTGATTAAAGGGGAGTCTTATACTAATTGATTCTGATTTGTGTCCATGCCCATATTTGTGTTAGATTTATACTTATTACCTTATTTCTCTACACGTTTTCAAAGCTATAAATACTCTCCTCCCCTTTCTTTGAACACAGACGAACAGAGAAAACAATCTGAGTTCAAACACTCTCTTATAGTTTTTAAAAAAAACTCTCTCCCTCTTTCTCCTACTTGTGCTGCTGTGGATTTTTGTTTGCTCTATCTCCTTTTGCACTTTTGCTTTCTTTACAGGTATGTTCTAGTTAATTTTCAAGCTTCATCAACAGCATGCTTCATTCCTGTCTACTTCTGATCACGTTTTCTTTAATTTACATGTATTTCTATCATGGTGTAACATGTCCCTTTCCCTTATAATTCAATGTTTAATTTATGTGTACATCCTGTCAGTTGTTGGTTATCTGTGTGGTGCTTTATGGATCCCAAACCCTCATATCCCCTTTTATGCTTAAGTTATGGTTCAGAAACATGGCAATGTCTGAAATCATTGTCCATGGATATGAACTGGGCCCTTTGGGCCGTAAGCTTGTCAGTTTCCCATCCCCATTCCCCCTCTGGGCCCTTGAGTAACAGCCTTGGCCTGCCAGTACTTCTGATTATTGTTCAGGCCATGGCTTGACCTCCAGTAAGTCTTTACTCCATAAATACTTGATCATAGGTTTGGTCAAGGGTGTGCTAGTCTATTTTGTGGCTGGGCATGACCACCAGCCTGCCTGGGTAGCCTCTCTACCCCTTTCTATTGCACTTGCACTCAACTCCTAGAATTTAAGTTCTGCCCCTCTTGTGTGAGCCTTGCCTTGGGACCCTCGAGCTCCCTCTAAACTTGGACACATAAGGGCTGGCTCTTCCACACTGCAGAACTCAATTTCTGATTAATATCTTGGGTGTATGCACTGTCTGGGGTTCTTGAAATCCCTTGGATCTCTGAAACACCCTAGATGAGAGAAAGCTTGGAAATCTAGATCTCGGAAATGGCTCAATCTCATATTATTAGGCCTTAAGTCTAAATTAGGTTGCTCGGATGCAGCTGATGATTTCTGATGTATTTGTTTTATTATTCCAATTGTATCTTTTAGGCTGTAATTGTCACACCTCCTTTTTCGAAAGGCTTTACTACTCCCAGGGGAAGGGTGTAATAAAAAGGAGTTTTTCCAATTTAAGGACAACCGAAACGGGATTCATTTATTTAAGATTCAGATTTGCCACTTGGGATATTTATGGTGTCCCAAGTCACCGGTTTGAATCCCGAATCGAGGAAAGGGTTTGACTCTGTATTACAGTCGCGAACCAGAAATCCGAGTAAGGAATTCTATTAACCCAGGAGAAGGTGTTAGGCATTCCCAAGTTCCGTGGTTCTAGCACGGTCGCTCAACTGTTATATTTGGCTAACACTTAATTTTTTATACATGTTACCCTATTTGTGCAATTTTAGAATTAATTACCGCTTTTGTCAATTATTTTATTTAAGGAAAGTGAACGTCATTTAAGAACATATTTTCGGATCACGTCACATGAAATGCACCCGGATCCTCGACACATTCTTATTCGACGTTTTCAGATTTGGATTTGGGTTGCATGAAATGCACACCCGGATTAAAAAGGTAAGATTATTAAAAATCACGCCTAAAGCAACTAGCGTGTTATATCTTTTGGAAAGGCCGTGAAATTTGCTAAACGGCTTATCCCGAATACTAAGTATTTTAATAAGTAATTAATGAGGGCCCCGCAATTGTATTTTTATTTGGCGAGGCTCGTCTCATTTTTATTTATTAAGGCCCAACTAAAGTAGCTAAATTTTCTATTTTTTGTCTCTAAAGTTTGATTAATCTGTGGATATAAATTTGAACTCTTAATTCAAGTCCAAGCTCAAACAAGAGGGAATACCTTTTAGCTTGAGCCCGCTACCTA
>MU705235.1:0-20138 GCA_026770625.1 Nicotiana glauca
TGTAGGATTACCTCTTGTATACCAATTCTTGAAAGATAACTTTGGGGTGTTCTTGAGGTTTTGAAGAAATCCTATAAAATCCAACCAAAATCATGTTATAACTAGTCATTGAGAAGTGAAATCACCATGAAAACACACTTTAAAACTCACCTTAGGTGTGCAATTTGATGCCTTGATCGAGTTGGTGTGTAGAGAGAACCCTAACCTTAAGAGATATCTCAAAATCTCTTATTTCCGGTCTTTAGGGGTATTAAAACCTTCCAAGCGCGCGAACTTTGGCATACTTCGTGCGTTGTTTGCGCGTCGGAGGCAGAATATTCAGCAAAACGCGCGAAGTTTCAAAGTTTGCGCGAAGTTCGCGCGAGTGACACCTGCCCAGTAAAATGATCATAACGTTCTGTATACACCTTCAAATGACAAACGGTTTATTGCGTTGGAAACTATACTCAAAGAGCTTGAATTTCATAGGTTTTGGGTCATACAATTCCTTATATACCAGGATATATGATCGTCCAAAGTGAGGTCTTGTGCGCACTCATCTACAGATTTCGTCTAATATGCAATTTTCCAACTTGACTTAGACTTAGGCCTCTCCTTAGACCCCAAATCACTTATAATAAGACTTATACACTTATTAACATATCCAATTGATATCCATCATATCATAAATCCTCATTTTCACACGAATTACAATAATTTAGCCTACCTTGGCACGACGAAATCTTAAATTACTCGAAAAAAGATTTTCCGGGGCCTTACAACAAGCTACTTTGTGATAAATCTATTACAAAGACTTAATCACTCACTTACTTGAAATAATACTATTACAAGCCATTTTGTAATAACTCTATTACAAAGACTTCACAATTCAACTAACTCTAGCCAAGACACAAACACTACGGTTTATGATTTACAAAGGGGTTTCGTACACAATGATTCTAAGTAATCTAAGTAGGAATTACAAATAAGAACTTCAACAAAGATACAACACAACTAAGGACATATAATAACTCAATATGGGGAACTGGTCCGTTGTTGTGTTGTTCTTTGTTCTTGATGCCCTTGAGAATCACTTGCATGATAGACATACACTTGAGAGACTGCTTGATTAGTTCATGAATGTGCAAGTGATTTATTTTACCTTTGCTTTTTGTTAATATCTCATTTGTGACATCACTTGGATGATGTAAGCAAGGTTGGTAAAAAGTTTTCCATTGGAAGTTCACTGCTGCATTGTTACTGCACCAGAGCGTATGCGGGAAAATTTTTTGTAGCTGGGGGAGTTGACTTGTACAAACACCTCGGGAACCAGTAGGGACCTGGTCCCTCGGTTGTTCCTTCAAATTTGGAGATTTGAAATATATCCCAAACTGGAACCTTTCAGCAACTTTATAGCTGGGGGATTTGACTTGTACAGTCACCTCGGGAACTGGTAGGCGCCTGGTCCCTCAATTGTTCCTTCAACTCTGGAGATTTGAAACATATCCCAAACTGGAAACTTTTGATCTTAAGATCTTGAGAATGTGTAACAAGTTTCTTATCTGGTTCTCTCGTGAAGTTTGTCAAATCATCAAAACAAAAGATGCATAACTTATCAATTTGCCCCTTTTTGATGATGACGAACTTAGAATTGATATTCCCTTGAGAACCATATCTCCACATTGTTCCCCCTACGAATTAGCTATGTTTTCACAATTGGTTCCTTGAGACTGTTAGTCAAATCATCAAAACAAAAGACACATACTTCCCCCTTTTTGAAGATGATTAACCCAAAAATTGATATTCCCCTTGAGAACCAGATTCTTCACATGTTCCTCTGCGGATCAGACCTATAATCAACATGTTATCAACAATATTTCCCCTACGAACAAAGCTATCTTTCATGCACAACACAACATATCAATTTGTTTCTATTCCTCCCCATATTGATACCTATGTAACTTTCCCCTTTAGGCATCATAGAAAAGAATAACAGAAGAAGCACAACCAAAAAGAAGTTCAACAACATTAACTCATGCCACTTGGGCAACACCGAATAAACAATAAAAAGAACAATAAGTGAATGTCATTGCCCAAAATAGAGTGGTTGCCCATAGTTGAGTAATTATAACAAAAGCATAGTAGTTTTAACAATACAGAATATGTTAATTTAAACAACTAAAGTTCCAATGCCATCAAACATAGGTATTAAAAAAGATAGGAATTTTAGGGAATTTGGAAGGAGCGAAAGACATGGATCATTGGGCAGGAAGAAAAGAAAGGGGATAAAGCCTTGATGAGATTGTCAATTCATTCATTCACAGTCATTTGATCAATGATCATCTTCTCTCTCAGTTCCTCCACCCACTTTCTCAATCTTTTATTCTCACCTTTCAACTTAACATTCTATTCTGCCAAGGGTCCATGGGGACCTGGTTCTCTACCTACCTGAACAAGCTGAACTATCAATCAGATCACCAAGAATCTCCCCAAGCTTCTCCTCATCAAGAACAAACTCAGTCCTATGTACACATAGCATCAGAGTAACACATACAACATAGAATTTTTTACTTCTTCTTCATAAACGTTGGGACTTGGAGGAACAAATAGGTGATTCTATTTTTGGAACTCAACAATGTCAAGAAGTTCCTCCATTTTTTAGTAATATCATAATCATAACTTTGCCTAACAAAACTTTTTGAGAAATCAGAGTCTTCTACCTTTACAAACCCGATAACTCAACATTTTGCTTCTGTAAGGAACCAGGTTCCTCACTCACACTACCCTTTCTTTTCCTAAGTGGCCATGGCTCTCTGTTTTTCTTCTCAATCCATTCACCCTTATCATCTGCTGCATCTTTCTAAGCCAACTTTCTTTTCTTCATTTTTTTGAATTCTTTATTACAAGTGAATATTTTTCCACTTTATACTCTCTTCCACAATAACCACATCAGCAGGTCATACCGCTTCATCATCAATCATGTCACGCCCCAACCTTGGAAGTCGTGACCGCTGCTCAGTTGAGTGAACCCAACTGAGCAAGCCTTATTGAATCTTTCTACCCGACTCAATATGATTAAGGAATCCGGCTTTCGATTAATTAGACAACAGCAAAATCGAGCATTCAACATTGTTAGTTCATTTTTATGTCACAAATCTTAAATCATGGCTAAGTTTCAAAGATTTTATACAATCATAGATTAGACTAACTAGAGAATAGAGTTATAACACAGATTGTTAACCCCTCCAACACCCATATATAACCTACACAATGTCTTCGGAGCCTCTATAGATACAAAAGATGAATTATGACAACGCTGACAACAAGGACCTGGCTATACCTCAAAAGTGGAAGTCTACAACAAAAGATATACAACACAACCCCTTGAAGGAAAAAGGGGCTCACCAATTCTTCGAGAGGAGGACACTCCGCTACGCGCGATCGGTATTGTCCGCTATAGAGCCACCTACATTCATTTAAAAATGTAGAGCCCCCGACAAAAGGGACGTTAGTACCATGGAATAGTACTAGTATGTATAACTAAACACCATCTAGTTAGAAAAACGTTCATACAAGAATAAGAAATCACAAGTACAACTCAAAACTTTAAACGATCAACACATTATCAATTAAAAGAATCATACAAATTTCACATAATTTTTCCATAGCTTATAGTTTGGGGCATTTCACACTAATTTATCATTTGTTCACAATACCACCGTTGTCTTGAGTGGAGTCGTCGTCTAGGTTGCCTCATTTGAGACATATACTTCAATCACAATCTCATTTTCCCTTTTTCCAGAATTCATTCACACTACCACCGCTATCTTGAGCGGGGTCTGATCTCAGCCCGATCGGCTAGGACACCTTACCAAGGCGTTTTTCCCTTCTCATTAATAATTTCGTTTCACATATATCATTTCATAGGAACTTGGGGCCACAACTTATCACATCATTCTTGGCACTAGGCCGAATTTTACATCGTTCTCGATTTCAATATTAGCTTTGCGATTTAGGAAAGTAGGTGCACACAAGAGCAATTTAAATTGTAAGCATAGATAAGACTTCATGTAGATGGCACAATAATGCAACTTCAATCTAAATTTAAGGTATAAGCATTTCAATACATAATTCATATCTTTTGCCCTTTTCAAGTTATCAAGAAGGCACATTGATCATGTTGAGACACATCTTTCACGCATACAAGGTTACAACACCAATTCATGTAAAATAACAATCAATGCAAGAACCCAAACTTTAGTCTTACCGCATTTACACGAGCAGCAAGGGAGCTCAATTTCTAAAAGATGGGGTTTTAGCCATACGTACCTCAATAAAGCTTTCCTTAATTCTTAGAAAATTCCGGGAATATTATCACTTCAATATATTGTATAAGATTTACAATTTGAACCAAGAATTAGAGATAAGATTAAGATTCTAGCTCATTTGAGCATATTATCAAGCACTAAGAGTGCATTGTGTCTTAGGTCCTTTTTGTGAGAGATTTATATCATTTTATGCCCAATTGCTTTATTTTTAGTTGACCACCTGCGAATACTCTATGATCTTATATGCATGCAAGAAATCCATTCTTATACCCATGAACCCCCGAGCTAAGTACTCTTTCTAGTGTGAATTTTGAAACAAGAGATTAGGGCTCACGTTTGTTACCTCTTGGGGGTGAAATCCTAACAATTTTTGCTTGAGAGTCTTCAAACATTTGGCAAGGACTAAGAGATTGGTTTCTTCCTCTAGAACTCCCTCTCTCACTCTATTTTCAATAAAATCACATAAGAGAGGTCTAATGGGTGTTTTTAATGGGATACGGTCGGGTTTTAAAAGTTAGAAAATAGGAGCCCCGACACAATCTGCGATCGCATACCTGACATGCGGCCCCGCAAAATGGACCACAAAAATTGTCCCAAAACCTAAACACACTGTTTGTGTATGCGATAGAAATGCAGTCTGCATACCTGTTCTGCAGTCGCATAATGCACCGTATAACTTGCAAACTTCCAAGGGGATTATACAACAACTATGCGGCCACATATTGATTATGTGATTACATAAGTGTCTGCATAGTTGACCTCAAAATTGACCAACACACTGCTTCACTTTGCGGCGACTATGCAGTCCGCATAGCTATTATGCGACCGCATACTGGACTGTAGAATCACGCTTTTCTGGAAAACATTATTCCTTGACTTTTTAATGCATATATTAGTTCAAAGGTTCGGAACCGCAGCGAGCTTGCTCACCGCGAAGAATTTTACAAATTTCTAACACGTATTCCTAACTTGGAACGACGAGCTCTCGGGTTTTGAGTAGAAATTTTTACGGGGTCTTACAAATCAGCCTACTTTTCATCAATCCTTTTTACTGAATTGGAGGTTCATTTAAGCACATGAACCAAGAGAAGAATATCATCATCATAATTAACATCCTAAGAAGGATTTGAGGGACCATATCCGTTATTCAGTTCCCCTTTTCCGGCACATTTACCGATTCCTCCACCCTTCAAGGCTTCTACAAACCCAGCAACAATTTCAGCCTCACTCTCTAGAATATTATATCTATCCCATTCTTTTACAGTTAAAGTCCCATTAAAATCTACCAACAACTACTTGGGTTTTGATTCAGATGGAGTTAGTATTTTGGAAGGTGACACAATTGGGTTCACTTTTGGCATATTTAGAGAGAAGGATTCTTTTTGAGATAAGGTAGATTTAGTTTGAAGAAAAGAATCAATTTTGGTTTTGTCACGCCCCAAATTGAGGGACATGACTGGCGCTCGACCGGGTAGCCCCAGTCAAGCAGACCTGGATGCCTTTCCTACCCCATGTGTTACCCCGCATTTTTCATTACTTGCCAAATGAAATAACCATTTACAATTATACACCTATTTATTTCAAAACATACATACGGTACATGATTCTTAGCGTGGTTTACATTTTACATAGCCCAACATACAAGATACATATCACATAAGTTCATGACCTACATTTTCTGTCTACGGAGCCTCTAAACATGAAAAAGGATGATACAGTACTTGCCGGTAAAAAGGCTCCGGCTATACCTTATACAAATATCAAAAAAAGATCCCAAAACAGAAGCGGCATGAGCCACGCAGGGCCTCGAAAGGAAAGGGGCTCACCAATTCAGCTAACGGGAAGTGATGAGGAGCTACGGTCGGTAGACTGGAGTACCTACTATGGATCCACCTACAATCATGACACGAATGTAGCGCCCCAGGCAAAAGGGACGTTAGTACACTTGAATTGTACTGGTATGTATGAACAAACTTTGCTCCAAGAAAACTCAAACCATACACAAGAAGGTAACAGTAATAGAAACAACAATCAAATACATAATGAAGGAACAATCAAGCCAAACAAGTTTACAATCTCTCTCGTTTCCCCTTCCACATTTTCACATCAATAATTTCACAATTTGCTCATATTTTTATTTCAATAGTGATTTCGATCATTTTCCACCCTTATAACCTCGGCCACCCTTATCACCACAACCCACACCTTATAACTTCGTATTGCGGCGTGCAACCCGATCCCACCGTACAGTTACAATTCACAAACAACACGACAACAATGAACAATTCACAAATATCAACAACAACAATTTACAAGTATTTCCATAACCATCAATACTATTTCCATCATATTCAACAACTCACATGTGTTTTACGTCACACCGATAAGTGCCCACAATAAGCCATAGATGTTACTATCACAGTTATTCTAGTTGCATCATTTACGATTTCCTTCCCTCATTTGTTCCTCATCTCTTACCATATATCATATTCACGATCATACTAATCACATGAATTTCACAATTAATCCACGTAGATATCATATACCAAACATTCATACACCAAACAAGGCAATTTTACGAAGATCAAAGTTAGCCATACATACCTGGAGCCGAATTCCCTTTTAATATCTACTTCCAAATTTACCAAAAAGCTTGGCAACGTCAATCTAGTGCAAATTCATACATATTTCTTAGAATCAAAGTTCACAATCACTACCCGAATACATTTAGGTTATCAACCCTCCTTTACACAATTCTTTACTCCCACCCAATTACTCTTACTAGATTTTAGGTTTTAATAGACATGCATGAGTGTTTCGACCCCTATTACCAAGAATCAATGCATAATAATCTCCCTTTTTATTAAAATCTGAAAATCAATGAAAAAGGGTTAGGGATTTTACCTGCAAGAATGGAGATGAAGATAATACTCAAAAATTTCAGGGCCTGGGTGACTTTGGAAAATCAAATTGAGGAAGATGAACTTTCTCTCTCAAGAACCCTCTCTTCCCTCTCTCTTATTTTGTTCAGTAAAGTGATTAAAAAGAGGGGTTAGGGTGTTTTATTGAAAAGGGTGTCGGGTTTAAGATTTAGAAAATTTGGAGTCCGAGTCGGGTGTGCGGTCGTATTTTGCAATCGCAGATACGAAATACGGTCCACATAACGGACCGCAAAATGCGTTCCAAAAACCTTTTTCCACTGTTTTGGTATGCGGCGGAAATGCGGTTCGCATACATGATTTGCGGTCGCATAATGGATTGCATTTTTTACCTCAAATTGACTGATCCATTGACTCACTCTGTGGTGAAAAATGCGATCTGCATATTAGTTATGCGGTTGTATAATGGACCACATTTTGACCTTGATTATAAACAAATCCCTGACTCTATCTGCGGCAGAAATGCGGTCCGCATACTTGATCTGCGACCGCATTCTACACCGCATTTCGGCCCTTTTCTGGAAAACCTTTTACTCTAATTTTCAAATGTTGAATCAGTACTAAGGGTCCGAACCACGGCGAGCTTGCTCACCATGAAGAATTTTATACATTCTTAACACATATTCGAGACTTGACACTATGGGCTACTAGCTTTTTGAGTACAAGTTTTCACGGGGCCTTACAGGTAAGGTGTGAGAGAACGAAATGGTTTTTCGGGGAAACAAGCCAGTTCGGAAGAGGTTTAACATTTTGGACTTCAAAAATTTAGAGAGAGATGGAAATAAATTAATGACATTACACTTCAGGAGTTTAAAATGGCATATAAGTATTGAAGAGACTACTAACCTGAGTCACAGGAACCAGGTTCTTTGACAGTTTTTGAAAATTGAGCAAAAACTCCTAGAAGGACAATGTCACTCTTACTTGCTTTGTCCTAAAACTGCTATGTGTGTACACCTGTAACAGTATGGAATTGAGTTAGATGTCACCAGAAAAACACTTTTTAGCATTGTACCTTTTCTTCTTTACATATCCAATCACCAAGGGACCATGTCCTTAGTTAAGCTTGATCAATCCCAACTCTAGATGATTTCTTTCAAAGTGTTCACTTCTCAACGCCTTGGTGAATATATCTACTACCTGGTCCTCCATATTCCAGTACTTCATACAGATCAGAACCTTTTCAACATTATCTCTCAAAAGGTGATGTCGCATATCAATGCGCTTTGTCCTCTTGTATTGTACCGTGTTCAAGCTGTAAATACTCTAAAATCTTCAAGATGTTGCTTGATCTGTAGTAGTTGAGGACAACAAGACATGTATTTAGCTTCATCAGTATAAAGAGCCATATAGTTATTTTCTTTATACCCCATGAGATAAAGTATGACCTGAGAAAATATGTTGTTCTAGATGTGCTCTTTCTATCCACCAGATATTCAACATAATCAGCATCAACATATCCAACCAAGTCAAAAGTATATCATAAAAAATAGACAAGGACTAGGTCCCACGTTCCCTTAGGATGCCTCAAAATTCCGTTGGCAGCCTTCAAGTGAGAGTCTTTTGGGCCACGTTCCAATTACTGTTCAGTCTGAAGGACTAGGGACCAGGCGCCACAATTGGTTCCTATCAACTGATGGAGTTCTTCTTGCATAGATACAATCCAGTCTGCATGTTTCAAGGCTTCCTTGATATTCTTGGGCTCTATTTGAGAGAGAAAGGCTGAAAAGGCAAGTGAGTTTCTTGCCTTTAAACTGGTTTATATTCCTGAATCAAGAGGAGTGATTATGTTTTGAAGATGGTGTGAGCTCTTGTGCTTCCAGTTGGACACCTTAATCTTATAAAGAGAGGATCTAGGTTCTTCTAGATTTGATCCATTTGTCCTATTCCTCATCTCATCAGCTGGAGTTCCATGTACAATATCCACAACTTTATATTTTGCTTCAGTTATTATGATTGATGGGTTTCCACTATCTTTGCTTTATGTTTTGATGATCTAATAAACTTACTGTCAAAGAACTAGATAGGGAATCTGACATACTTGGTACATATTGTTGTGAGCACGTAATTTTTGCCACATTTAAATTGCTCCTATAAATTCCTTAGAATTAGAATTTTTCCTTATTATTTGAATTTTTAGGGATTAATTGCTTGATTTTATGCCTTGTTTGTATTTTTGTGCATTTTTCGTTGCCATAATTCATAAAAAAATACAAAAATAGTGTATTGGCATTTAGAGTTCGATTTTATATTTTAGCTTACTAGTTAATTAATATTACTAAAATAAGAGAAAAATAACAAAAAATAGTCTTTTTACAATTTTAAATTTTATATTTTTTTAATTTTTTTATTTAGTTTCCTCTTGAATTAGGAATTAGAATTAGTATCATCATAGATTTAATTTGGGTCCTTTTATTTTTTGCATAATAAAATCAGAAAAATCAAATAAAAAGAGATAATGAGTAAAGTTCACAAATAAATAAGAGGAGGAAAACAAAAGAAATCAAATAACAAGGAAAAGGAATTTGGGTTGTTACATTGAAGTAATTCTGAGCCCAAATACACGCCCAACCCTTTGGCCTAAACCAACCCTAACCCAGTCCCTGATCCGGTCCAGAGATTCCCAAAACGACGTCGTTTTGATGTCAATGGATCTAGACCATTCATCTCCCCAATCCAACGGCCACAATTGATCCTTACATTTACATAAAAATGTCCAAAATCAGTCTTAACCGTAGAGACATAGCCTCCCCTCCTCGTACCATCGCCTCCTCTGCCGGCCACCGTGCTGCCACCTTCCTCCGCCGTCCGCCGCCGGCCGGAAATCGCTTCTGGTGGAGGTGATGCTCCAACGAACCCCAAAAATACACCCCTGAACTTCCTCTTCCCCCTCATCTCGAATCCCACCATATTTTCCCTCAACTCCCCTTCCATATCCTCGAATCTTCAAAGTTAGTGTCGTCGGCCCCGCCGTGTCCGGCCCAAATCACTCCAAAATAACACCAAAGCTCCACCTCGTCCTCCTCGTGCCTATGCCACCATTGATTTTCCTCAAACATCACTAGATTGACTCGAATATGCCTAACCCTAGGCGCCGCCACCCAAACCCTACCAGATTCATACCTCATACTCCCCTCATTCTCCCCTACCTAAATCCTCAAGTTATTTTCCCCAAATCCAATTGATAAGTTTCAGATTCCGGATCTAGGGTTCGAAAGTTCAACCTGTTTTGGGAGCTTCAAGTGTTCGGTTGATTTTAAATTAATGTTTTATGTTTATTTCAGACAAAATAAACATATAACATTAATTGAAAATCAAATTCGAAGTCAGTCCAGTGGAAGGCTCATATCAGTGAGTTCTTTCTTTTCCTTTCTTCTTTGTTTAGCTTTCTTCTTTGTTTAATTCCCTTCTTTTATTTCTATCCGCACATTTGTTGATTTCTAGCATAATTCTGTTTTGAATGGGGTCAATTTTCTTCTAATTTTGGGTAACCCTTAGCTTAGGGCATTAGTCTGATTAGTGTTTGAAATTGTCAGTCTAATTAGTGTCTGAATTAACAGAATAGTTAGCTTTATCAATGTTAGATTCCTCTTATTTTTTATTATGTTCTGGTGTTGTTCATAGATAATAGCAGTTATTAGTCTGGAATTTGGTAGTCTGAGTATTAGTTTAATTCTTATTTGGTTAATCTGTTTCGATAAGATTTTAATCGATCTTGTTTGAGTTTTTGTTCAATTTTAATATGTTATCAGTACTCTTTTATGGTTATTATTAACTGGTTTCAATTAGTTTCAGTTTAGTTAGTTCATGTTATTAGTATTACTTTAATTCACTACTCAGTCTAATTAGTGGTTATAGTTAGCTAAATTTGACTATAATTTATAGTTTTAACTAAGGTAAAAAGGGGTTGTTTGGGTTAGTAATTTCAGGTGGCAAGTAAGGGTAGTTTAGGCATGGAAAAGGGTTGTTATGTTAGGAATAGTAATTTCAAAACCAAAATAAGAGTAGTATAGGTATTGTATAGGTAAAAGAACACCCTAGGACCTTCTAGAAGGGGATTTTAGTGTAAATTTCAGCTTTTTAAAAGCAGTAACTTGGAAAGCAAGTCAAAAATTGAAGGTCTAATAGATGAAATCTGAAATTAAAAGAGGGGAAAATGTGAGTGTCATCTAGAACATTCTACCCCATTTGTTGCCTATAAAAGGCAACCCTAATGCCTTCATTCATAAAAAACGTTTTAGACCTCTGAAAAATTCCCAAAAACTCTCCAGCCCTTAAATTCCCCCTGAAATTCCTTGAATCTCAAAATTAAAAAGGTTCAAATTTGAAATAATACAGTTACAGAAACTCTCACTTCTAGATTTAAAATCCTGCAGAAAACACCAAAAAATGCTATTCCTTAGATTAATTTTGATTTTTCAGTAGCTGTTTTATAACATTTAGTCTAATATTGGGTTGTTGAAGCGTTCTGGGCATCTTTGGTTTGTTTGTTGAGTGTATTGGGATCATATCAAGTGGATTTGGGTCATTTTAAGCTCATTTGGGTCTATGCGGTTTGCTGAAGATTGATTTCCTGGTTTTGGTTTGATTTTGAACTTTTCCTGGACTGCTGAAGTCGTTTTGGGTTGTTGTTCAACCTCTGTTCACTATTTCTAGTTGATCTCTCCTTTTTCCTTCTTATTTGTTGTTTCTAGGTACACTGCTCGCTCTAGTGATTGAGAGTTTTTCAATGTACATGAATAATTATGAAGTCAAATGAAGAAGCATTGCACATTTGAATCTGCCATGCCGCTATTTTTATTATCATGTAACTGTAATTTTAGTTCAAACATATGTGTGTACATGTTTAATAGGAGTATTTGTATAGCTGGACTATTGGACTCTGTGATAGCGTGTGTATTTGTGTATTTGTGACAGGGCTTTTGTTTGGTTAGAATTAAGGAACTATTAATTAATTATAGATCCAGTTGAGTAAACAGTGGGGAATTATATATATTTGTGTTTTATAGTCTCATTTTCAAAACAAGGTGGTATGTATGAGTATTGGGGTTTTGTATGCCATTATAGATAGCATAAAATCGATTTTAGCATTGGTATTGGTTGGAATTTGATTGCAAATAGATCATATATTTTTGCTAACATAGGATTAGGTGTTCACATGTTCATAATCTCGTTTCAAATTCAATTTGTTTGGGAATTCATCCTTTAAATTAGGAGTTTGAAAATTCTTCTGTCTTGGTTTACATTAGGAAGTTGCAGTATTTGCTCACATATTCATTCTTAGTTGAGTTTGATTGCCCATAACACAAATTGAAAGTAAAAAAAGAGCAAAAAATTAAACTTGCGTGTCTTCGGAATGGCCCACGCCTGGGCATTTGACCATTGGGATGTGAAAATGAGCCCACTACCTATTTAATTGTCCAAATAGCCAACCAGATTCTTGGGCCATGAAAACTCTCAACTGGGCCTCACTGAAGCCATATGACTGGCCGTACTACTTGTTACTGATTTGGGCCAAACTTTCCAGGCCCAAAATTTTTTTTGTTACAAGTCAAAACCTTTTAAAGATTATATAGGAATATGGGGAATTAATTCGCAAATATAAATTTGGGTTTCGAATTAGGTGGCAGGTTCAAATTAAGAGGGTCATACCTTTTGTTTGAATTCGGACTTGAATTTCAGGCTCGAATTTATAAATGTAAGTTAATTAGCCCTTTTAGAGACAAATAATAAATAGAAAAATCGTAGTTGCTTTAAGTTGGCCTTTAAATAAAAATGAGATGAGCCTCGCTAAAAAATCTGATAAATTGCGGGGCCCTAAGTAATTGCTTAATTAAAAATATTTAGCATTCGGAGCGTGCCGTTTAGAGAATTTCACGGCCCTTTGCAAAGTTAAAAAGACGTTAGTCACGTTAGGCGCGCTTTTAATAATTTTACCTTCTTAAATACGGGTCTGCATTTCATGCGACCCAAATTCAAAACCCAAAACTTCGAATAAGAATGTGTCGAGGATCCGGGTGCATTTCATGTGACCCGATCCGAAAACATATTTTTTAAACGACGTTCACTTTCGTAAAAGATAATTAAAAAAGCGGTAAATAATCATAAAATTGTACTATAGGTTGGAGCATGAATAAAAATTATATTTTAGCCATTTACAATAATTTAAGCGACTGTGCTAGAACCACGGGATCCGGAGGTGCTAACACCTTCCCTGGGTCAACAGAATTCCTTACACAGAATTTCTGGTTCGCAGACTCCAATTAGGAAGTCGAAATTTCCTCGATTTGGGATTCAAATTAAACCGGTGACTTGGGACACCAAAAGCCAATCCTATCCCAAGTGGTGACTCTAAAAATAAATAAATAATCCCATATCGAATAATGTCACTTTAAATGAAAAAACTCCCTTATACATTTATCCTTCGGGGCAGGTGTGTAAAAAGGAGGTGTGACAATTGCAAATCAACGGACTCCAGCAAATGTGAACTACTACAACTTCAGAAGATAGAGAACCAACACATGGACCTGATCCCTTGTGTTTCCCTAACGACAGTACGAAGTCAATTATGTATAGTTGGAAAGTGATTGCCTGCACTATTCATAGAAACAGTGCATCGCAGTTCTGTACTCACTTGTCCTTTGATCAACCAAGTGATTACATCATGCAAGTGATGTCATGAAAGTTTTATTAACAAGAGTATTACAACAAAACATCTCTTGAACACTTGAGAATTCATTTCAAGCATTCAAGCCATATGATATCCGAGCATTCAATTCTCAAGTGCATCAAGAACAAAGTTTAACACTACTACAGACTAGTTCCTAAATCTAGTATCTTTGTTGTCCTTAGTTGAGTTGTAACTTTGTAATTGTTCTTTATTGTAATTGCTAAATTGCTTAGCTATAAGCGTTGCTTAGGTAATCCCCTTGTAAAACCATAAACCCTTAATGTTTATGTCGTGAATAGAGTTAGTCATGAGTTGAAGTTTTTGTATAGGCGTATTGCAAAGTGGCTTGTAATAGGTGTATTACAAGTTAGTGAGGGATTAAGAGATGTATACGATAAAATTGAAGGGTCCAATTTTTGTCCATTACAACGCCTCGTGATCAAGGTTTGCAAAGGCCCGAGACACGATCGATATTTAACTCGAGGGTCCATCGGTGTCCAACCTTGAGGCAGCACAAGTCGACTGTTATGGTAGAACAGTGGGAAGTTCCCTAGGCACACGACTAAGGCTGACAAAACCTAGAGGGCTAGATCTGACCCGTATCAGGGCATTGAGTGGTTATACCTGCCCCATATCTTTGTAATTAATGCTTTTGTACTATGTTCCCCCTCACATATAAAGGGAAATCCTTGTCATTTGTAGAAATCTGATGCTTAATACAAGATAAGTAAGAACATTCTCTCTGCTCTCTAACATATTCTCTTGATTCCACTACATCATTTATTGCTTATATTCATTGTGTTCTATTTATTGTTTTCATTTATTGTTTATCATTGATCATAAAGGGACATCATCATAGCTCTCATAACTGTTATCTCCCTCTCGACTGCCCCGAATCAGCCATCCAGCTCAACCCCGAGGCCTTACAATCGATAGCTCGAGACCCACGATCTCCAACTGTTTGGCTCGATTATCATACCATTTCTAAGCTATAATCCTGATTTCTAACCTTTTACTTAGCATCCATCTCTTTACAACTACAATAAAAATAGATCACGTATTTTTAGAACCTCATTATCAAATTTAACTATTATTACCATTTTCACAGTAAATAGTTTGGCGCCCACCGTGGGGCTAAAAATAATAGTGATTATTTTCTTACTGGTTTTACTACATAACGCAAGTTATCTTTCATGCTTTTTCTAGTTCAAAATCTTCAATTTCAGGTCGAATTGTCTAACTCAGTAAATGGAGGTGAAAACAACAATCTTGAGGACCACGGAGAGAATGGTGTAAATGTTCCAGGTGTTGGTGTACCACCACGAAATCCTGGGAATGCGCCAGAACCAATTCCCGTGGACGCGGTCTCTTGCAATGCCCAAAACATCGATATAAGCTCCCACACCAACAGGAGTGTACATCAAGTAGAGCAATAAGAAGTCCAAAAAACCCTGACTAGGGAAGAATGGGAGGTTAGCCTTCACGTTATTTTTGAAATGTTACAGGTACAACAGCTGGCGAATTCCCAACTGCAAAGTCAGAAGAAAACTTCCAGCATGGTAGCACCAGGAACATCTTCCCCAGTCAAGCAAGTACCAGAAAGATCAAGTGACAACGGATCGGCAACCGACCCCGCCATCGTAAAGATGCTCGAGCACCTCAAAAAGAGGATCGAGTTGAGCGAGAAAAATATAGAATCCAACGATAAGAATGTAGAATCCTGCAACTCTAGGGTCGACCAAATCCCCGATGCACCCCCAGTCCTGAAGGGTATAGATTCGAAGAAGTTTGTAAAAAAAGACATTCTCGCATGAAGCTGCTCCGAAACCCATTCCAAAGAAGTTCAGAATGCCCGACATTTTGAAGTATAATGGACCCTCGGAACCCAACAAGCATGTTACTGCTTACACCTGTGCGATGAAAGGCAACGACCTGAGGGACGATGAGATGGAGTCTGTCCTATTGAAGAAGTTCGGGGAAACACTATCGAAAGGGGCCATGATGTGGTATAACAACCTAGCTCCTAACTCTATAGACTCATTTTCCAGGCTGGTAGATTCTTTCATAAAGGCACACGCTGGGGCCATTAAGGTGGCCATATAGAAATCCGATATTTTCAAAATCAAGCAAAGGGAGAACAAGATGTTGTGAGAGTTCGTGTCTCGCTTGCAAATAGAGCGAATGGAACTGCCGCCTTGCTTTAGACAGGAAGTCTGAATCAGGCTCTCCTTGGTTGTAATTTGAATTTTTCTAATGTAGTTTATTTATTTTATTTTTTTGGACTGTAATATAATTGTGTAATAAACTTTTGGGTGATTAGTGAAAAAGGAAAGGGTAACCACGCATGCAAAGGGATAGATTTCACGCTCATAAGGAATTACCACACTTCTGTACTCATGTATCTTACCTACAGCTTTGCACGTTTGCATATCACATGTAGGTACCATGTCTATAAGGTTTCTACACTTCTGCACCATATAGATATCATGTCTATAAGGTTTCTGCACTTCTGCACAAATAGATATCGTATCTATAGGTTTATGCATCCATGTAGATACCATGTCTATAAGGAATTCAGCATTATCACATATAGATATCATGTCTATAAGGAATTCTGCATTATCGCATATAGATACCATGTCTATAAGAAATTCCACATCATCACATATGAATACCATGCCTATAAGTTATTCAATAACTGAAATGTTTTAGACATACTTATTAGTTTATGAGTTTGAAAATTTATTAAATGGTTAGAGAACCTAATTAACTATTACACTTATTAAGTGGGATAATAAATTAACCGTGGTAATAAATAATGGTAAAGAAATGGGCTAGATCCACACATTGTCCACGTCCAAAACAAAAACCTAAGATGTAGGGAAAAAGAAGTACATTAGGTCTTACACATTAAGAGAGAGGAAAAAAAAAAGATCCAAAGGCTAAACTAACAGGAAGAGTCTTGGAAAAAAATTCTTACATGGCTATCACGATTTGGGGAAAACAAAGAATAAGGTATGCATATTTTCATATAAACATATTGTACTACTATTTTCGATTGATATAAGTAGATATATTTCCTTTACATCATTATAATCATTATATCAATGGCTATAAGAAGACACAGTGATTAATTAATAAGTGGAGTTGGGCTAAAAGTTTGTATTTCAAGAATAAGTAAACTGATATGGAAACCAAAGAATTTTGTATGCTAGAATTTGTTTCTGCCTCTTGAATTAAGAGATAATGCCTAATATTTGAAGTAACGATGATAACGATTTCCTTCCCTCATTTGTCCAAAATCAGTCTTTACCTCCGTCTCTATTAATTGCTAATATGATTTGATACGTGATGTAGGTTGTGCCCCCTTATTTGTTGATAATGGAGAGGCTAGTGAGGTACATGATTGAGTGAGACTGATGGCTTGGTTGTGAGGATATTAATATCATAGCGCGTGAGTTGTCCGCATAGCATGTGAGTTGACCGTACGGGTCCAGGTATTGATACCATAGCGCGTGAGTTGTCCGCGTAGCACGTGAGTTGAACGTGCGGATCCAGGTATTGATATGATGGCACGTGATTTGTCCGTGGTTAGCGCTTGGGCTTTGGGAGCCCCTCCGGAGTCTGTACACCCCCCAGTGAGCACAAAGTGTTGAGTGTATTAAGTGTTGAGTATTGAGTGTTGAGTGCGAGTGCTGAGTGATGGAGTGACATTGTTGTGAGATTGCATTTGCTTTTGTTGTTGTTGCATTTACCTGTTAACTTGTTTTGTGGTATATGTTGGTTTTATGGAATTTACCTATTTATTCATGTTTATTGTAGATTGTGAAAATAAATAATTGGATTGTTTTGCTTAGCTCGTCACTACTACTCAGTTCCTTATTAATTTCTGTTACTATTGAGGTGGTTGTACTCATACTACACCCTGCACTTTATGTACAGATCCAGGCGAGTTAGAGTACGGCGATTATTGAGTTCAGGCCGGCTATCTGTGGAGATTGCAAGGTAGCTGCTAGTGTCCGCAGGACATTGCTACTCCCTTTGTCATTTCTTATTTTGGACCATTAGACAGTTTATATATCTTAGTTTATAGTTTTAGACGCTCATAACTTGGTGACACCCCGATATTTGGGGCTAGCTTCCGTATTTTTATATTAATTATGTTTAGAGTTCATTTAGTTATGAGAAGTTTGAATGTTGGTATTATTTTATTAAATCCTTAAAATTAATTAGTAGTAATATTTTAGGAAATAGGCTTGCCTTGTAACACGATAGGCGCCATCACGATCGTGGTTAGATTTTGGGTCGTGACAAGTTGGTATCAGATCCAGGTTACATTGGTCTCACGAGTCATGAGCAGATTAAGTAGAATCTTATAGATCGGTACGGAGACGTTTGTACTTATCTTAGAGAGACTGTAGAACCTTTAGGAAATTTCACATTCTTGGATTCTTATCATGCGTTCTATGTATTCTAGTAACTGAACATTTGTTATTTCATTCTCTCATAGATGGTGAGGATTCGTGCTACCGGTCAGTAGGGATATTCATCAGCTCGTTGTGCAAGAGGCCGAGGCCGCGGTAAAGGTCGTGGTAGGGGAGGAGACTTCGCCGGTGCAGTAGCTGAGGCAGCACCTGCAGTTCCCCCAGTCGTTCCCGCTCAGGATTAGGTTCCGGAGGTAGAGGTTTCGGTGGGACCAGCTCAGGTACCACCTGTGCCTACTGTTATTCCAGGCCTTCAGGAGGCCCTGGCCCAGATTCTATCAGTATGTACTGGCCTTGCTCAGGCAGTTTCAGCTACTACGGCTGCAACTACTTCGCAAACAGGGGGTGGCACTTAGACTCCTGCCGCCCAAACACCTGAGCAGGTAGTTCAGGGACTTCAGACACCGGGGGCACCTCCAGCCCAGCCGGTTGCAGCTGCTCAGGACTATGTTGCTCCTGTAATGCCAGAGGACGGTCAGCACAGAATGGAGAGGTTTGGGAGACTCCAGCCTCCGTCATTTAGTGGTGCTGAGGGTGACGATGCACAGGGTTTCTTGGACAAGTGTCAGAGGATGCTTCGGACCGCGGGTATTCTGGAGACTAGTGGGGTCTCATTCACTACTTTCCAGTTTTCTGGTGCTACACTTAATTGGTGGGAGGCTTACGAGAGGCGTAGGCCGGTTGCCACAGCACCCATTTCTTGGCAGCAATTCACATTTCTCTTTCTAGAGAAGTTTGTTCTAGAGTCCCGCAGAGAGGAGCTGCGTAGGCAGTTTGAGCAGCTTTGTCAATGTGAGATGTCTGTTACACAGTACGAGATGCGGTTCTTCGAGTTAGCTCGTCATATGGTCTAGTTGGTTCTCACAGACTGAGAGAGGATTAGAAGGTTTGTAGATGGCCTCGGGTTCCAACTTCGATTGCTTATGACCAGGGAGAGAGTATCTGGTTCTACCTTTGATGAGGTTGTAGAGATTGCTCGACAAATTGAGACGGTTCAAGGTCAAGATAGGGCTGAGAGGGAGGCTAAGAGGCCTCGTGGTCAGGGTGGTTTCAGTGGTTTTCCTCAGGGAGGTCAGCTCCAGCAAGGTCAGTTTCAGTAGAGTCATTAATCATTCAGTGCATTGCCAGTGCAGTGTTCTCATTATGCCACGCCCGCTCAGGTATCATCGGGTAATTCTTTTAGGCATCGGGAGTAAGAGTTTCATCAGAGGAGGTGTTGTTTCGAGTGCGGGAATTTTGGTCACATTGCGATATATTGCCCTAGGCTGTCGGGTAGGACTCCACAACAGGGTGCTCGGCCGCCAACACCAGCACCAGTTCCTCCACCACCTACCCAACCAGCTAGGGGTGGGGATCAGCCAGATAGAGGCGGAGCCCAGTCGGCTATAGGTCGCCCAAGAGGAGGAGGTAGGTCAGGGGGTGGTCAGGCCCGTTTCTATGCCCTTCCAGCTAGGCTAGATGATATTGCTTCAGATGTTGTGATTTCAGGTATGTTCTTTTGTTGGACTCGTTCGAGGACAAACGGGTATTTAAGTGGGGGAGATTGTAATAACTGAAATGTTTTAGACATACTTATTAGTTTATGAGTTTGAAAATTTATTAAATGGTTGGAGAACCTAATTAACTATTACACTTATTAAGTGGGATAATAAAAAACCGTGGTAATAAATAATGGTAAAGAAATGGGCTAGATCCACACATTGTCCACGTCCAAAAAAAACCTAAGATGTTGGGAAAA
>MU705242.1:17790-45760 GCA_026770625.1 Nicotiana glauca
TTTACGCGGCCAGCACCAGGCCAGCGCGCCCAGCGCAAAAAGGACCGCGCTCCACGCCAAAACTGCTGCCCCCTCCATTTTCTAAGTTCCGGGATGTCAGTACTCGCTCAAAACTCACCCGAAACACACCCGAGGCCCCCGGAACCTCAACCAAAAGCATCAACGCATCCTAAAACATTATACAAACTTGTTCCAATCATCAAAATACCTCGACTAACACTAAAATCATCGAATTACATCTAATTCAAGCCTAAGTTCCTTTAAAACTTCCAAAACACATATTCGGTCAAAAACCTAACCAAAACATGTCCGAATGACTTGAAATTTTGCACGCATATCCCAAATCTTCTAACGAAGCTACAGCAACTTCCGGAATTCCGTTCCAACCTTTGGATCAAAATTTCACCTATCAACCGGAATTCGCCAAAATACTAACTTTTGGCATTTCTAGCCTAAATGAGCTCGGACTTCCAAAATACATTCTGAACACGCTCCCAATCCCGAAATCACCTAAAGGAGCTAACGGAACCATCGGATTTCCATTCCGAGGCCGTCTTCACACAGTTCCGATTACGGACCATTTTTCAACACTTAGGCTCTCATTTAGGGACTAAGTGTCCCAAAATACTCTGAATCCCAACACCGAACTTTCCGGCAAACCAAAATAGTATAAATGAACTTAGGGGAAGCAGTTAATAGGGGATCGGGGCGTAAATTCCAAAAACGACCGGCCGGGTCGTTACAGGTAGTCCCCACTCGAGGGAAATCGGTAACGGTGTGCTAGTTCTACCTTCCCACTAGCGAGGGCTATAACTGTACTATGTAATCGATAATTACAAGGTGCACCAGGTCTAACGAACCCACCATTAGCTACGGGATCATTCAAATTCTAATCCCATTTATACTTGTCTTTGTATCCGTACATACTCATAGGAAAATATTTTAAAATAATATAGGGCATTTCGGTTCTTATCAAATCATGTAATTTCATTTCAATAACAGTAATTTCAAGTAACGGTAGAACATATCTAGTGACAACAAGAATATTTAAAACAACGATAATCATCTCAAATAACTATTTCGGTATCATATCGAGTAAAAGACTTGTCCCACATGCAACTCAAAATAATCGGTAATATATTTATATTAAAAATTATGTGTAAATCATGCAAGTTATGAACACACAAATTGCGGTAAGATTACTACTCACAGTACTCGTGCCGAAATACCAAATGCTTCACCTCGAGCAATTAGTACAAATTCCTCCGATCAATCTATAATTACATAATATCAATCTCATGTTAATTTCCTTATTTAGGCTAATTCATAGCTATTTTAGAATACCCAATCATCGGGGTTCATGTTTGAATCTTAATTTGTGGATTTATATTTACCCATGCTATGAGTAATTTAAATTAGTCCAAAAATATTGTAAATAAAAAGGTATTTATATTTAATCATAGAACTAGTCCATAATTCTATCAATTTCAAACTATTTAGTATACTTTATTTCTCAAAAATTAGACCTATCGGTACCTAAACCAAACCTTTATAGTCTTACTGTCCATAGTAATTATTTATTTATTTATAAAAAAAAGATATAAAAATTCTTTTGTACTACATGAAATTGCATAGATGCAGTAAAATAATTCAACAGATGAGAAGAAGAAGAAGAAGAAGAAGGAGGTTAACCTCTTGGGTCGAAGGAGAACTTTAATACTTCCAATATCAAACCCCAATTCTTCTTAAAGCCTTTGTCCAAAGCTTTGTTCTTCTTCCTCTCTTTTCTTATTTTCTCTTTCCTCCTTTCTCTGTTTCTTTTTTTTTTTCTCGTTTCTTGAAGCAGCGTCCCTTTTCCCCCTTGCCCCTGATTTCAATTTGCTAGATTTTTTCTAACCCTTGTGACTTATGTCACATTATTAATGGGCTAAGCCCATTTGTATTTTTTCTTCTCTTTTTTTTTTTGGTTTCTTTTATTTAGTTTCATTATTTTTTTTTTGTATTATTATCATTATTATTATTATTTTCTAATGACCAAGACACCCTTACTAAAAATATAGGGTATTACATTCTCCCCACCTTATGAAATTCGGTCTCTGAATTTAACTTAAGTACGTACCTGTAGACTGAAACAAATGGGGATACTTCGCTTGCATATCTTTTTCTAGTTCCCAAGTAGCTTCTTGTACTGTATGATTTCTCCATAAGACTTTCACGAACACTATTTCTTTTGACCTTAGTTTTCTTATTTGTCTATCAATAGTAGCCATTGGCTTCTCCTCGTAAGACAACTTCTCATCGAGTGGTATAGTCGGTGCTTCAATCACCTGAGATGAGTCTGATATACATTTTTTTAGCATTGAGAAGTGAAATACTGGATGAATAAAGGACAACTCAGGAGGAAGTGCCAAACGATAAGCCGTCGCTCCCACTCGGTCTAATTTCTCATACGGTCCTATAAACCTGGGGCTCAACTTGCCTCTTTTACTGAACCGCATCACACCTTTCATAGGAGAGACTCGTAGGAACACTTTGTCCCCAATTATGAACACTAAATCTCTTCTTCTCTTATCAGCATAAGACTTTTGTCTACTTTTAGCTGCAAGCAATCTTTGTCTGTTCAACTGGACCTTGTCCATAGCTTCTTGTACTGGGTCGGGTCCCAATAAGTTAGTCTCACCAACTTCAAACCATCCGATAGGAGAACGACATCTTCTACCATACAATGCTTCGTATGGTGCTATTTGAATACTGGACTGGAAGCTATTGTTGTAAGAAAATTCAGCTAATGGTAGATAAGTGTCCCAACTACCTCCAAACTCAAGAATGCAAGCTCTCAACATATCCTCAAAGATCCGAATAGTACGATCAGACGGCCCGTCTGTCTGTAGATGAAATGCAGTACTAAGATCTACTCGTGTACCAATGCTTCTTGAAAATATTTCCAAAAGCGCGAAGTGAATTTGATCCTCTATTAGGGCTGATAGACAATAGAGATCTATTGAGTCAGACAATTTTGTGTTCATGTATATCTATGCATATTTTACCTCACTATAAAAGGTTTTGACTAACAAGAAACGTGCCTACTTGGTAAGCCAGATTACAACTTTCCCACATATAATGATACTTCTAATGGTTTGAGTAATTTAGTCATATAATATTGTTCTATTGTATTTTTACTTAAGAATCTTGAGTTATTTTAGTGGCATATGAGTCGCACGTGCTTGCGTTAACATACTGACATGCCAAATAGTAAGAAATAAAGTTCACGAAATTTTTTTTCCTTCTTTCTTTTCCAACGAATCAAATTTTTATTTTTTTTTAATTTTTTTATAGTCACGGTGCATCTTATAGACCCGAGATATACAGTGTATCTAGAGTTGTGAGCTCCATCACGAATAGCTTGTCTCAACCCATATATGTTTGCTACACATAATTAATTACCTAGTCGTAGAATACTCTCACTATTAATAATCATATCATTGTTTTTACCAACTAAAAACTAATCTCGGTAATTAAACAATCGTTCACCCTCGTATTGGCTAGCCTTTATACACTCTACATCGGGCTTGACCAATAGCCAACAATGTCTTTAATTTTATTTTATTTTTAATATTGAATCTAATAGGTGTACCCTGTAGTCTATGCATATCTTCGTCCAGATATCTACAGGAGCTAAATGCGTCAAATTACCCATAGTTTATTTTTTGGCATAAACTATAATATTTATCTTTTCCGAATAGTATAAAACAGTACAATTATATTTCAGTAGTTCCCTCCATTAGCATTGCTAAATATTTATATCTCTGTTGATTTTAAATGTACTTCAGGATCTTATGCTAGGTATAAATCTCATAGATTTCTTCGTATAAATAGTGTCTCTAAATCTTAAAAGGAAATATCAATATGACCATCTCCAAATCATGAATGGAATAATATGACTTGAGCTTCTTCAATTTCTTTAGATTATAGGCTATCACGCGACTATTTTGCATGAGAAAATATCCTAATCCTACCCTCGAAGTATCACATAACATTGTGAATCCTCTAGAGCCTATTGGAATAAGGCTAATATTAGTGTGATTGTTAAACATTCTTTCTCATTGTACATTTCTCCATCCACTGAAATTTAGCGATTTTCTATGTTAACTTGGTGAATGGTGGTGCTATTCTAGAGAAATCCTACACAAATGCCTATAGTAGCTTGTCAAGCCAAAAGTAATCTCTGTAGGAAAACTGGGTCTCGGCCATTTATGAACTGTTTATATCTTCTTAGAATCTATCATTTTCTTTATTCTTAGATACCATGTGTCCTATGAATACCATCGAGTCCGGCTAATTGAAGAACTTGGAAAAAGTTGATTTTCCTGCAGCGTCTTTGGCATATTTTTCAAGTAATTCTCGTGCACTTTCTTGGTACAAGAATATACCAGAATATAGTAAGTAAAAACTATGAAATTTTTTTTCTCAAGCAATAACTTTGTACACCATATTCATTATATTTATCAATGCATTGGAGCATTGGCCAATCTAAAGGACATCACAGGTAACTCATAATATTTATACCGAATACTAGAGGCAACATCGAAATATCTTCCCTTATTATTCTAAGCTGATGATAACCAGAATAAAGATCAATGGCTCCTTGTAACTGATCAAACAAGTTATCTACACAAGACAAGGTATATTTGTTGTATATTATTATCTTATTTAATTATCTGTAGTTGGCCCACATTCTTAAAGACTCGTCCTTTTTTTTCAAACAATATTGGCGTACCCCATGGTGCAACACTCGGTATGATAAAACCTGTATCCAGTAGGTCTGTCAATTATTCAATTAGCTCTCTCAACTCTGTTGGTGCCATATGATATAGTTTGCATGTCAGGTGTCAGTTCAATACCGAAATCTATTTCTCATATTGGAGGTAGTCCTAGTAAATCCTTAGGAATACATTAGAGAATCTCTCATTATGATACTTCTTTTTTTTCTTCTCAAACTAAGTGTTTCTTCTCTTGTGCCTCTTACCGTATCTATGAGATCTAAACAACCTTTCTTTCATAGCCATTAAGTCTTCAAAATATATAATTTGCTCGTCTCTAAAACCTATAATCCCCTTTTTGGACAAAACCATCTTTTAAAGTTCACCAAACCTAATAGTCTTTCTATAGTAATCGAGGGTAGCATGGTAAGAAGATAATTAATCCATATCTATTTGTACATTAGAGTCAACCATATCAAGTACAACTTAGTTAGCTAGGGTTTTCTTCTATTAACTTGAATCTTAAAATTTTTAAACACATGTCTAACTACTATAAATTTCTCACAGATGTGGCAACCCGAAAAGGATCACTTAATATCTCAAAAAATTCTTGATTTTTAAATCTTTGACTCATATTAAAATCCATAGTAAAAGATATTCTAATATCGATCTTCTTATGTGAGTTCTTGCCCGCCTATCATGTTCATATTTTCAATCTTTCTGGTAAGTGCAACTGCTACAGAATAGGTTTAAGTCTTCATATACGCAGTTACTATCTTGTTTAAATATTTAACCAACCTTTCAACAAGCCTATAAACTTTTGATGTTGCTTGTGTATCCAACTGAGAAAGCTTGGTGCTATATGTAAGTATACCCAACGTCTAAATCAATTTCTTAAATGATCTAGCAGGCAAGTTCACGTTACAAACTATCAAGAAGGAGGTGATTCATAAATACTTTAGTGAAATTTATTCCCAAATTAGTTGTGTTGCTCTTGCTGGCATCTCTAAGAGTACAGTAGCATTTCATGTATTCGTCATGTTCTCTAGTCTAAAAGTTGCATGTTCCATATATAGACCTCATCATGAAATATCCTATGGCTCATAACGTGGTAAGTATTTTACTAAAATCTTTAAGGATCCTTTGAATTATAAGAAATAGTAAACTTAGTAGTTTCAACTTTAAGAACTTTATTAAGAATATTTTGTTGGTCCCCATAATCTTCTAGGTGCATGAGGATTTTAGAGCCCCTATTATGTTTCTCATTCTTCTCATGTTTATCTATTACCTCCATAAAGATCTCAAAAAAAAATTTATTTTTTTCATGGAGGTAAGTACATTTTTGTGATGGCACTCCTCTATCGCTGTTGTGGTGGACTAATTTAAATTTCCGAAATAGACTCTATTATGCATCTTATCGGAAAGCACCTCATATGGTACAATGAACCTTTCACTGGTCTTGTATACTACTTATGTAGCATTTCTTTACTCAGAGATGGATGCATGTCCATTGCCGAAATTTGACGTCTTTGAATTTTGAACCACTAGGCAAATTTTATTATAGGATAATTGGTCCAAGCCATACATAAATAGGATAAGTAATGATAGATTCAGTTATTTGACCTTAATCGCCACACACGTACGGAGGAATAAGAACGAAAGACAAAACACATCCTATCACGTCCTCATAGAATCACGATTATGGGAATGGCCGGCTACATAACCATAATTGAGATTCTACTACCGACGTGTGCTCCATTAGTCACAAGAATAACCTAAGCTCTGATACTAACTTTGTCATGACCCAAATTAGGACCATGACCGGCGCTCAGGAGCTAGTGCTCCCAAGTAAGCCTTATCGTAAATTTTACAGAAAATCGGACAGAGTTTTCTTTATTTTTTGACCATCCCAAAAATTTTCCTGTCTCAAATCAGAAACCAAACATCCTAATAGCAATTCAAATGACAAGGACTTTATCAATTAACCAAAATAAATATCTACCTTTAACAATCCACCCACTAACAACTAAAAATACTACTATATTTCCAAATTTGATAAGAATGAGCGTTACTCAACATAAGTCTATAATAACAAATACTACTCAAGACACTAAAAGAAGGACCATGGAGCGACTCTAAGAGTTCAAAGAAGATCATGAAAATAAATAAAATCTCCGCCCACGCGAACAAGTGCGAGGCTCACTGAGAACTATCAATTTATTCGCTTTAATTAACGAAATCCTCGCATGCATCAGCTGCTGTATCTGTAAAAAAATTTAGCGATGAATGAGTCGCTAGCTCAATAAGTAATAACACTTAACCATAACCGTTCTTATTTGGGGACAAGTCAGAAAATATGCTAGTATCTCAAACGGAAAATAGCATAAAAATGCCCTTTCAGAAACAATAAATAATTTTCAGCCTCATCATATTTTTCTTGTAGTATAAACCACTGTATAATATCAATATTCAAATTTGGGAGGTTTCGGTGAACGGATCATGTAATCGGTATAACTGTGGACTTCTTCGCAAGAAGTCAAATATAACGGTAGTCCTTACTCGAGGAAAATCGGTAACGATGTGCTAGTTCTACCTTCCCACTAGCGAGGGCTATAACTGTACTCTTTAATCGGTAATTACAAGGTGCACCAGGTCTAACGAACCCTCCGTTAGCTACGGGATCCTTCAAAGTCTACTCCCATTTATACTTGTCTCTGTATCCGTATATACTCATAGAAAAATATTTTAAAACAATATAGGGCATTTCGGTTCTTATCAAATCATGTAATTTCATTTCAATAACAGTAATTTCAAGTAACGGTAGAACATATCTAGTGACAACAAGAATATTTAAAACAACGGTAATCATCTCAATAACTATTTCGATATCATATGGAGTAAAAGACTTGTCCCACATGCAACTCAAAATAATCGGTAACATATTCATATTAAAAATCATGTGTAAATCATGCAAGTTATGAAAATACAAATTGCGGTAAGATTACTATTCACAGTACTCATGCCGAAATACCAAATGCTTCACCTCGAGCAATTAGTACAAATTCCTCCGATCAATCTATAATTACATAATATCAATCTTATGCTAATTTCCTTATTTAGGCTAATTCATAGCTATTTTAGAATACCCAATTATCGGGGTTCATGTTTGAATCTTAATTTGTGGATTTATATTTACTCATGCTATGAGTAATTTAAATTAGTCCAAAAATCTTGTAAATAAAAAGGTATTTATATTTAATCATAGAACTATTCCATAATTCTATCAATTTCAAACTATTTAGTATACTTTATTTCTCAAAAATTAGATCTATCGGTACCTAAACCAAACCTTTATAGTCTTACTGTCCATAGTAATTATTTATTTATTTATAAAAAAAATTGATATGAAATTCTTTTGTACTACATGGAATTGCATAGATGCAGTGAAATAATTCAATAGATGAGAAGAAGAAGAAGAAGAAGAAGAAGAAGAAGGTTAACCTCTTGAGTCGAAGGAGAACTTTAATACTTCCAATATCAAACCCCAATTCTTTTTAAAGCCTTTGTCCAAAGCTTTGTTCTTCTTCCTCTCTTTTCTTCTTTTCTCTTTCCTCCTTTCTTTGTTTCTTTTTTTTTCTGGTTTTCTTGAAGCAGTGTCCCTTTTCCCCTTGCCCTTGTTTTCAATTTGCCAGATTTTTTCTAATCCATGTGATTTATGTCACATTAATGGGCTAAGCCCATTTGTATTCTTTCTTCTTTTTTTTTTTTTGGGTTTCTTTTATTTAGTTTCATTATTTGTTTTTTTTTTGTAGTAGTCTCTTATTATTATTATTATTTTCCAATCACCCAAAACTTTAGCATTTTAGTAGACGTGCCTGAAGTAGCAAGTGTACTGAACCAAGAGTGCTGAAGTTTTTATTTGTAATTACTGAACTTAAGCATAGTAGCTAAAGTTTTGTTCTCTATTTGCTGAAGTTTTTGTTTGTAATTGCTGAACTTAAGCATAGTAGCTAAAGTTTTGTTCTCTATTTGCTGAAGTTTTTGTTTGTAATTGCTGAACTTAAGCATAATAGCTGAAGTTTTATTCTCCATTTGCTGAAATTTTTATTTGTAATTGCACTAAATAAGTTGAAGTCTTTTTGTTCCGGATTCATTAGTTTTATCATTGAGCTTTTTCAAAAACTTAAGCAGAAGATGCTGAAGTTATTTAGTTCATTTATAAAAACTTCAGCACTAAATAAGCTGAAGTTTTTTTTTATCCTGGATAAGCTTTTTCAAAAATTTCAGCAGAAGCTGCTGAAGTTATTTGGTTCATTTGTAAAAACTTCAGCACTAAAAGCTGAAGATTTTTTGTCCTGGATTCATTAGTTTTATCATAAAGCTTTTTCAAAAACCTCAACAGAAGATGCTAAAGTTATTTAGTTCATTTGTAAAAACTTCAACACTATATAAGCTGAAATTTTTGAAAGCTTTCTTACGTACTAGATAAATAATCAGATTGCCAATAGTATCTAAATCATAAATTTTGGAAACAATAAACGTGAAAATGTTACGACCCAGATTTTTCATCCTCGGGAGTCGTGATGACGCCTACTCGTGGAAGCTAGGCAAGCCGCGTATTGTAGAATTTCTAACTCATTTATTACCCCTTTTTAACAATTTAGAATAATATGTGATTAACAGTGAAACATTAACGATAAATAAGAACAAGTGGAAGATTTAATCTGAGAAAATAGACATAACCAGTACAACTCGCCAACATACATCTCTACCTGGAATCCGGTATCACAATAGCACGGATTATCTACGAATACTACATACAAATGTCTGAAAGAAAAGTACTGTCTGTCTCAGAAATAGATGAAAACAGAATACAACTAAAGATAGAAGAGAACGACGAGCACGCGGACGCCTGCAGGACTACCTCAAGATCTCTAGCTAGACTGAAGGCAGCCACCCAATGCTACTGTCCAAAAGTTGTCGCTCCGGGATCTGCACATAGTGCATAATGTAGTATCAGCACAACCGACCAAGTGTACTGGTAAGTGCCTGGCCTAACCCCGATGAAGTAGTGACGAGGCTAGAACCAGACTCGAAATAAACCTATGTAGTATATAATATGCAGCGAAAAATAACACAGAAATAAACAAGTAAAGACGGGAGGGGGTACATACTGCAGTGAACATCAATACGAATAGTAATTACAAGAAATATATGAGAACAATTTAAGATCTACAGCAAAACAATAATAACACTATTGCGGCGTGCAACCCGATCCATTTATATCACTGTTGTGGCGTTTAACCCGATCCATTTATATTACTGTTGCGGCGTGCAATCCAATCCATTTATATCATTGTTGCGGTGCACAACCCGATCCATTTATATCACTATCCACATATACAGTTCAACACCAATTCACAAATAGAGTCCCGACAAGGGATTAATAAAGTAACAACGCTATCCCGCTAAGGGAAATGACAATAAAAGTAAAAATATTCCGGCAAGGGAGAAACAGCTATAACCAAACTTGTTCCAACATCTAACTACCTCAACTAACACCAATACTCAATCACATATAATTTCCACGAGAATAATCATAATCCTTGTTCAATACTGAGAATCGTCAACTTAAGCATCCGTAGTATTATTTAAGAACACAACAATTTCAATTTAAGACTCACGGTCATGCGTGACACCAACGTATAGATACTAGTCACCATGCCTATATGTCGTACTCGACAAGTAACATGTAGAAAATAGGACACAACTCTTATTCCCTCAAGCTAAGGTTAGACCAAACACTTACCTCGAACTTTCACGACCAACTCAAGCCTTAAACACTGCTTTTTCCTTTGAATTTGGCTCCAAATCAATTGTATCTAGACATAATCGACTTAATAACATCAATAAACACTACACAATCCAATCCCAATGCTTAATTATAGTTTTCTCATTATTCTTCCCAAAGAGTAAAAAATTGAACCGGGCCCACTTGGTCAAAATACAAGGTTCGGACCAAAACCCGATCACCCATTCATCCACGAGCCCGAATATATAATTAGTTCCAAAATTTGACCCCAACGAGGTCTAAATCCCAAATATACAAAAAGCCCTAACTCTCCAAATCCCTAATTTTCTACCCTTAAAAATATGATTTAGACCTAGAAATCTAATGGGTGTTAATAAAAATTGATAAAAATGAGTCTAAGATTACATACCTATGCATTGGTGGTGAAATCCCCTTTCAAAAATCGCCCAATTTGTAGTTTGGAAGAAGAAGATATGAAATTTTTGGTTAAGTCCCATTTTGCTTCTGTTTTAAAATCACTGGACATGCCTTCATCGCGTTCGTGGTAGGTTTGTCGCGTTCATGATGGTTCCAGCTCAAGTGACCTTCATGTACGCGACATCAGGCTCGCGTTCGTAGAGATTTGGCTCCTCGAGCCTTCACGTTCGCGGGCCAGTGTCCGCATTCGCGATGCACAATCTTCTCTTCCCCCCGCCCAGGCCCAAAAGCCTTCGCGTTCGCGATAGCAGGACTGCGTTCGCGAAGGGAAACACTCCCAAAGCTTCGAGTTCGCATCTTGTGTCTCGCGCTCATGTAGAAGGATATTTCCTTCAGCTTGACCAACTCTTTGCGTTCTCAAGTGTCCTTCCGCGAATGCGAAGAAGAAAATATTAGAACACCAGAAACTGAAAAACCTGCAACTTTTATGAGTTCAAAAACCTTCCGAGACCTATCTGAAACTCACTTGAGCCCTCGGGGCACCAAACCAAACATGCATACTAACTCAAAAACATTATATGAACTTATTTGTGCTATCACATCGCCAAAATAACCTCTTAAACAACGAATTTAACATAGAAATCTAGGAAAAATCTCAAAACTTTCAAATTAGGAATTTTCACAACTATGGGTTCGAATCACCTCAAACGACTTCTGTTTCTTACAAAATTTCACAGACCCATCGTATTTCACATATAAGACCTGTACCGGGCTCTGGAACCAGAATACGGGCACGATACCATCAAATTCTTAATGAATTTCATTTTCAAAACTCATAGAAATTTCCAAAAAAATAATTTTGTTTAAAAATTCATTTCTCTGGCTTGGGACCTCGGAATTCGATTTCGGGCATACGCCCAAGTCCCATATTTTTTCACGGATTCTCCGAGACCGTCAAATCACGGTTCCGGGTCCGTTTATCAAAAATGTTGACCGAAGTCAACTTAAATGCATTTTAACTCAAAATTTCAACATTTTTCACAGATTTTCACATAATAGCTTTCCGGCTACGCGCCCGAACTGCGCACGTAAATCAAGGTAATGCTGAAAGAGGTTTTTAAGGCTTCAAAATGCAGAATTCATTTTAAAAACAAGTGATGACATTTTGGATAATCACAGAAAAGAACAGAATTATCATTGTCTACTAACTTACGTACGTGGAAATATTCACAAATTATTGTCTACTAACTTAAGTAATTATTTATAATTTATTTTTAAATAACCTGATAAACATATTTTATGAAAATCATCCCATGAACTGAAGTTTCATAGCAGCACCAACAACAGAAGAAGAAGCGAAGAAAGGGGGCTGAAGTTGTTTAAAAAGTGGATACAAGTTAAACTTTTAAAAAAAAATAGGTATAGGTTAAATGAGGGCAACCAAATAGGGCGTCCCGTGCAATTTGTATGCCAAAACCCCGTTCTAATTTTCAAAGTTATTCTCAAACGGTCCTGAGTGAAAAGGTGAACCTTGATTGAGGGGATCTATACCCACTTTTTTGGTCATGTTTTAACTTGTGCCCGCTTTGCAAAACAATTACAAGCGTACCCACTTTTTTGCGTAACTTCAGCATACAGGCTGAAGTAGCAAAGGCAATCACGCAAAACTTCAGCATTCTAGTAGACAGGACTTGTTTGGTGGAAAGTTAATGAATACTTTCCAAGCAAACCAATCGAAATAATTCAAGGGGTAAATCATAGCCAATCATAATTAATCACTGAATTAGAAGACAAACTTGAGACATAGAAGTAATCAATTATGGAACGAAATAAAAGGGGATTTTATTCATCAAAGTAATTCGACCTGCCTCTCCTTGAAGAGGTTCAGGATCTTACATTGATCTTGTTTATTACTCCACTTGTGGAGTATAACTTTCTATCTCTGATGTATTCAAAATTCTCCCTCAAAGTAGCTCGACTTGCCTCTCTTTAAAGAGGTTCAGGATCTTATATTGATCTTGTTTATTACTCCACTTGTGGAGTATAACTTTCTATCTTTGATGTATTCAGAATTGTGTCGAAGAAGAAGCCCCCCTTAAAAGGTTCTCTTTCTTAGTATTTATAGCCACAAGCTCTTCTTGCTGGTCATGAATGGGCCCATTGTTTGGTTATGGAGATGTCCTTTCATTTGTTTTAGGGACAACTGTCATAAGTTGGAGGTCAGCGGTGTTGACTATTTACTACAGATTGGTCGTGATGGGGTTAATCCCCTGGTTCCTGAATGATCGAATATTTACCAATATAGTTAGTCCCTCCGCTCGTTGAGGTCGCACATGTGTCGACTTCGGCGGGCGGATAGAGCGGAGTAATCGGGGAGGGTCCTTTAACATGAGTTTTCAGAATCGAATTATTAATTGGCGAACAGAGTGTCATTCCGCACGGTTATTCATAATAGCACACGTTTTCATCAAACTGAATCGCTTCGTGCATGGTTATGCATTAATGGCGATCGTTGGGTTCCGTGCAGGCAAAATCAGTTATTTATAACTAGAGAAGACGTGTCATTTTGTTCTTTACACATTCATTGCTCTTCTGAAAGGATTCTCGAGAAGCTTTTTCTTCTGTAAAATTGCATTTTTTCTATTCTTTCGACCATTATCATCATTAATTTCTCTGTTTTCCTCGTCAAAGTTCTTCTTTATTTCGCTCGTGAATCGATCATGGCAGGCACTTCTTCTTGCGGCAATCATCCGGCGGTCGAAAATCCCGCTCCGGCAAATAAAGGGTTAGAGTCGGTGGAAGACAAATAAATTCCTTCGGTCGATGAAATTCTACCTCGATCAAGAGATCAACTGATGGATTTTAGTGCATCGGGTGGCGTAGAACAGGGGGACGTCTCTTCTCTAATGGGGGAAGTGGGAATAACCCAAATGCGAGAGCGATGGCGTGTCCCACGTTATGCCGAGATTTGTCTGGCAAAGACCGGGGACAGGGTGCAAATTGATCATCGCGGGTATTGCTCGTTCTATGCTTACATCTTTCAGGTGGGGTGCATACTCCCGCTTCCGATGCTGATAGTGGATTTCTGCCGCTATTATGAGGTATGCCCGGCTTAGCTTTCTGCTTATCTCTACAAACTGCTCCTCATGTTCATCAAATATGCGGAGCTAGCGGATAGTGAGGTCACTTTGAGGCATGTGCTCAATCTCTTCGCTCCCCAAAAAATCCACGGCACCATGATCCATGCACGCCCACGAGGGTCAAAGAGTTTGATGGTGGGGCTGGACGACGAGGATATTCGTCACCCCTTTGAGAATCTCTTCTATATTCGGACTGAGCATCTGGTGGCGGACCCAAGTGGATTCCCGGAAGTTTGGAATTTTATATGTGAGACCTCGTTCCTGACTGGGCCTCCGCCCTATTTCGACTTTCCTTATGCTTTGTACTTATGATTATTGATTTACCTTCATTTTCGTAGCTGAAAAGTTGATGCCGCCTCCCTGGGAGGGGATCCGAGATTGGGTCGAGGCAGTGCTTCCTCGTACTGCAGGCATTCATACCTGGGCGGCTTTCTGGGAGAGGCATGGTCACAGGCCCGTGACAGGTGGGACTCCGCCTCTCTTTTTTTTTTCTATCTCGTTCTGTTCTGACCGCGCCTATCGATTCGTGTGTCCATTATAGCCAGAGAGACCACACCGTGTCAAAGCTCCACAATTGGCATTCCGTCGGCCAGGTGCACTCGCTAGACTAGTTGTTGCGTCTATGCCTCATCGAGTATCGAGGGCGGTGTCGGTTGAATCGTCAGCGACCGCGTCCCCGACTCGAGCTATGCCACAAGATGAGAGGTCGTCAGGGATTTTTCGTTCTCGGACAGTCTCGCCTTCAAATGAGGAGGAAGATAGGCCTTCGCATAAGCGACGAATGGCATTTGTGTCGGCTCCTCCATCGGTGATCAACTTGGATTCTCCCCCGATAGATTCGGAGGGCGGTGCGGATACGGTGCTCGCTAGCGGGGAAAATGAGTTAGTTGGAGTTGGACCCGTTGGTTCTGACCACAGGAATGTAGCTGCCTTGACGATGCCGTCCGAAGTTCCTGTTGCCGAGGCGGTGGGTCGATCCTCAAAGACCGTCGTTGGGACTTATGTTGTGCCATTGTCAGCTATTGCAAGTTGCTCTACATCAACGGCAACGGAGAGGGAGAAGGACGTGGTGGAGGATGAGTATGAGTCTGAATCTGATTTGGACCCCGAAGATATTCGTATGATTGAGGAGGGTATCACCAATTCTACGGTGGGGGGGCATTTTATTGAGGTTCCCTCGGATTTGAATTTATTAACTGAAGGGAATAGTTTGGTGTCGCAGTTCGAGCTGTTATGTTCGGAGGCCGAGAACGCGTCTTTGAGGAGCATTTCGGATATTGAAGTTATGGATGAAGTGGCCATGATGGGCCTTAGGGTACGTAATACGTCCCTAGCTCCTTCTCCCCTTCCGTTTTAGCCTTTGCCTTAGCTTTGCCTTTCCTTTGTTTTGCAGACTTACTTGATGGAGGTGGAGAACATCCGCAGAGCCAAGGTTCGCTCGAGGATCTTTCTGCAGATGCTGGGGAAATATTGCAGTTACCGTGATCGGTGTCGAGGTCTACGCAATCGTTTATGGAACGAGCCCGGTAATCGAGCTTTGGGTGAGGAGTTGGCGAAGCGGGACCAGCAGCTGTTGCAGGCTCTTGATGGTAAACGTGATCTTGAAGCGCAGATCCATCAGAAGGACGAGGAGCTTGAGGTGGGAAAAGGAATTGCAGCTGAGTGTGCGCACCTGCAGGGCAGGTTGAGGGAGATGGAGTTGAAGGCTGAGCTGAACCAGGTCAAGGCAGCGGAGGTGGATGCGAAAATGAGCGAGAAACTGGCGGAGCTGGAGGGCGAGGTTGCGGCCTTAAAGTTTCGGGAAAAAGGTTACTCGTCGAGAGCCGTGGCATTGGAGGAGTCGATTCATGTGCATGAGTCCCGGCTTGAGTCGGTGAGGGAGACGGCGGCCCTTAAGGAGGCGGGACTCAAGGAGCGGATTGGCGTTCTTGAACAGGAGGCTCTGGCCATGTTGGACCGGATTGCGATTCTGGAAGAGGAGAATCGGCGACTGCAGAACCAGGCTGGTTCGTCTCATACTTCTGTTTCCCACCAGATTCACGAACTTTGGGTCTATGACGAGGCTCAACGCGATGTTTACAAGAACTTATTAGAGGCGGGTATCGTGACCAAGGCCGTTTTCGATGTGGCATGCCAGAAGGCTCGTGATGCTCGTGCCGACTGTGGTTATGATGTGGTGACACCAGAGGCTGACGATGGCACGAGTGGCAGTGATGGCGCCGAGTAAGGAAGAGATTTGTTATTGTTGTTTTTTGTTTTTCTTTATATTCCATTCGTCGATTGGCGCTCGATCGTTTCTTGTGGTTTTCTATATTTTTCTCTTGTCTCGACCGGCTGGGATTGAGTGTAAGCGGGGAGTACCCGTGTTCTTAACTCTGTTGACAATTGTACTCTTTCTTTCATCGTTTGTCTTGTTTTCACTCTATTTTCCGTTTCTCTCCTTTTCTTTTACGGATATGTATGGAAAGGCGATCAGCCCTTGAATTTGACCGAGGTCGTTATATCCATTTTGGATTGATGACGATGGCCTCTTAGCCTGGCCTGACCGGGGGAAGGCGGTCACCTTGTAATGACAGCGATTGGTTTTTCTCCATCCCGGCCCTCGTGCGGCTGAGGTCGAACTTGATGAATTTGAAGGTGAGGACACTTAGCCTGAACCCCAGTTTGACCAAGTTTGGAACTGATATACTTTGGTGACGAAGGCACTTGGCCTGAGTCCCGGTTTGACTGAGGTCGAACCTGCTAGATTTTGGTGGTGAAGGTACTTGTCTAAGTCCTGATTCGACTGAGGTCGAACTTGCTATATTTCGATGGCGAAGGCACGTGGCCTGAGTCCCGGTTCGACTGAGGTCATACCTGTTGTATTTTGATGGTTAAGGCACATCGCCTGAGTCCCGGTCCGACTGAGGTTGAACTTGCTATATTTCGATGGCGAAGGCGCGTGGCCTGAGTCCCAGTTCGACTGAGGTCAAACCTGTTGTATTTTGATGGTGAAGGCACGTGGCCTGAGTCCCGGTTCGACTGAGGTCGAACCTATTGTAGTTCGATGGAGAAGGCGCTTGGCCTGAGTCCCGATTCGACTGAGGTCGAACCTGCTATATTTCGATGGCGAAGGCACTTGGCCTGAGTCCCGGTTCGACTGAGGTCGAACCTGTTGCATTTAGATGGCGAAGGCACGTGGCCTGAGTCCCGGTTCGACTGAGGTCGAACCTGCTATATTTTGATGGCGAAGTCACTTGGCCTGAGTCCCGGTTTGACTGAGGTCGAACATGTTGTATTTTGATGGCGAAGGCACTTGGCCTGAGTACTGGTTCGACTGAGGTCGAACCTGTTGTATTTTGATGGCGAAGGCACATTGCCTGAGTCCTGGTTTGACTGAGGTCGAACCTGCTATATTTCGATGGCGAAGGCACTTGGCCTGAGTCCCGGTTCGACTGAGGTCGAAGCTGTTGCATTTTGATGGCGAAGGCACGTGGCCTGAGTCCCGGTTCGACTGAGGTCGAACCTTTTATATTTCGATGGCGAAGGCACTTGGCCTGAGTCCCGGTTCGACTGAGGTCGAACCTGTTGTATTTTGATGGCGAAGGCACGTGGCCTGAGTCCCGGTTCGACTGAGGTCGAACCTGCTATATTTTGATGGCGAAGGCACTTGGCCTGAGTCCCGGTTCGACTGAGGTCGAACCTGTTGTATTTTGATGGCGAAGGCACGTGGCCTGAGTCCCGGTTCGACTAAGGTCAAACCTGTTGTATTTTGATGGCGAAGGCACGTGGCCTGAGTCCCGGTTCGACTAAGGTCAAACCTGTTGTATTTTGATGGCGAAGGCACGTGGCCTGAGTCCCGGTTCGACTGTGGTCGAACCTGTAGTATTTTGATAGCGAAGGCACGTGGCCTGAGTCCCGGTTCGACTGAGGTTGAACCTGTTGTATTTTGATGGCGAAGGCACGTGGCCTGAGTCTCGGTTCGACTAAGGTCGAACCTGCTATATTTCGATGGCGAAGGCACTTGGCCTGAGTCCCGGTTCGACTGAGGTCGAACCTGTTGTATTTTGATGGCGAAGACACATGGCCTGAGTTCGGGTTCTGGCTTGAGATAGCCCTGTGCCAGCTTCCGGCCGGACACCGCGTTAGGGGTGAAGGAAATGCCTCATACTTTCGTTCTGAGAGAGAGGGGGGGAACTTCTTCTTCTTGTCCGGTCGTTTTCGGATCTCAGTTTCCCTTTATGCATTCGAGTATTATGCGGTCGATATGCTTCCTTTGGTTCGTTTGAATTGGATCGCTTCTTTGGCTTCGACTCCGGGGAGAAATTATACGATTTCGCTAGGAAATCCCCACAGACGTCGCCAAATTGTTTGGTGGAAAAATTAATGAATACTTTCCAAGCAAATCAATCGAAATAATTCAAGGGGTAAATCATAGCCAATCATAATTAATCATTGAATTAGACGACAAACTTGAGACATAGAAGTAATCAATTATGGAACGACATAAACAGGATTTTATTCATCAAAGTAATTTGACCTGCCTCTTCTTGAAGAGGTTTAAGATCTTACATTGATCTTGTTTATTACTCCACTTGTGGAGTATAACTTTCTATCTCTGATGTATTCAGAATTCTCCCTCAAAGTAGCTCGACTTGCCTCTCCTTAAAGAGGTTCAGGATCTTATATTGATCTTGTTTATTATTCCACTTGTGGAGTATAACTTTCTATCTCTGATGTATTCAGAATTGTGTCGAAGAAGGAGCCCCCCTTAAGAGGTTTTTTTTCTTAGTATTTATAGCCTCAAGCTCTTCTTGCTGGTCACGAATGGGCCCATTGTTTGGCTATGGAGATGTCCCCTCATTTGTTTTAGGGACAGTTGTCATAAGTCGGAGGTCAGCGGTGTTGACTATTTACTGCAGATTGGTCGTGATGGGGTTGATCCCCTGGTTCCCGAATGATCGAATATTTACCAATACTGGACTGAAGTAGCAAGTTTTTATTTTTGTAACTGGCGAATTTCAGCTCTAGAGCTGAAGTTTTTGTTTGTAACTGGCGAACTTCAGCTCTAGAGCTGATTTTTCGGCTTTGTAACTTGCGAACTTCAGCTCAAGAGCTGAAGTTTTTGTTTGTAACCGGCAAACTTCAGCTCTAGAGCTGAAGTTTTTATTTTGTAACTGGCGAACTTTAACTCTAGAGCTGAAATTTTTGTTTGTAAGGCTAACTTCAGTTCTAGAACCTTCTTCCCTTCATAATGATACTGCCACGAAAATAATCTTCATTGTGTAACCAAAAATCTGCTCTAATTAATCAACATTAGAAGGAGTAATACTAGGCTGATTATTCAAGAACGTCCCAGAAAAGTAATCTTAGTACATCAATTCCTCATCATGATAAGATCAATTTGAAAAGCTTAAACAAATTGTAGACCAATAACATAAAAATATCACATTTATAAGGGAAGAAAAAGAATGAATTAAACTTTAGCAGGCTACCTATTCTTTTCAAGCCAGGTGTTTCTTATGGTCAATAAAAAAATCTTAGCATCTTACTGATATTAGACGATTAATTACAACGAGATTTGCTTCCGATGTACTCTTCACATTTAAAATACAAAAAATAATTGAAAAACAACTGCAACAACTACTTCTTTAGCTTGTGCCTCTTTCACTTCCTTGTGTAACCAAATATCTTCAAAATCTCTTCGTAGTACTAACAATTGTGTATATTAATATTAATATTTCCAGCTGCAAACTTATTGTTTTTGGAATCCCCTCCCCTGTTGGTGTTGGTTTTTCGTACACAAACATCTCTAGTGATATCACAGAGCTTGGAGACACTGTTACGTACTTCAGAAAGAGGTTAAAGGCGGATATAACTTTGAGGAGGAGAAAGGGGGCTGAAGTTGTTTAAAAAGTGGGTACAAGTTAAAAAAATTTTAAAAAATGGGTATAAGTTAAATGGGGGCGACCAAATAAGGCGCCCCATGCAATCTTTACGTGATTGAGAGAACAAACCCCATTGAAAGCCCAACAAGAAAGAAAATATTTGGAGGTAGAATTTCTGGATGTTGGGACTGAATAGGGTGTTAAATGAGCAGTTGGGTTACCTTTGAATGGATTAAATCGAGTTAAAATTAATAAACAGGATGAGTTAACAATTCATGAGATGTTTGCTTCTAGTTTTAGCCTAAATAATAGATCAGAACCCATTCTATCCAGCTAAAAATTATTTTCCATTTGTTCTTTATTTCTGTAATTTGTTTAATTACTATTAGATTAATCTAATACTACAGCTTTTCTTCTTGTTTATTACCCACAAAACCTTTTTCCCCCCATATTTTGATAAGTTTTCATATATGTACCCCAGATTCGCCGATGCTTTTAGATGGGTAAACTTGAGTTATGCTCAAAATAACCTGTACTATATCAATACTAATACAGACAGCCTAACCCATCTAATTATAAGTCAAGTTATATTTTTATGAGCTAAATTATTTGGCACACCCATCACTGCGACTTAATGCGACATTCATATGACATATTTGTAGGTCATATTAATGTAACTTAGCTGTCAAACTCTTTTGAGAAAAATTAGGATACAAAAACCTTGATACCAATCCTAATAGGCACTGGCTTCTCCAAATTCAAAACATGAATATCAATCTCCCAAACAATCACCTAAATTGGAGTTTTACATTTCCTTTTGCAATTTGGCAAATTTGGGTTAATAGAAACAACAACAATCACAATAATACAAAATTTCCAATAAGCATTAACCACGTCATACAAAAGGCTAATGAGTTTCATTTTTTAACTGAAAGATCCATAAACAACCATACTACTGTTTAACCAAAAAATGAATTTTTAGTCAAATTTGGAAAAATAGAAGAATCGGTTACTGATAATCGAAAAATAAGTAAAGAAAAGAATTTATAAGTGCTCAAATATGAAAACTTGTAAATCAAAATATATTCCAATAATGCCTCTCCTTTCCATCGACTACATATTTCTCCTTTTATAGGTCTCTTGGAGAATCTCTGTAAATGTACGTTACATCTAAGGCCATCTCCAACCTTGCCCCCATTTTTTGTCCCCAAAATGGGGATTTCCCCATTTTGGGGACAACTTACTCCAACCATTCTCCCATTTTTTTCCCCAAATTTTTTTATATTCTTCTCTCTCTTCTATATTATATTATTATCTTTCATTTCAATTTTATTTTTTAATTTCCATTAAACAAATTCCATCTTTTATTTTTATTAATTTATAATTTCCATAATTAAAATAATTCCATAAAATTTTAAATAATATAATTTGTAAGCAATTATTATAGATTAACTAATAATTCAAATAAAAGTGAAATCATTGCGGTATATGAAGACAATCCAATCAGAAAATAATCGGATGGTTGAGGCGATGAATAATGCAACCCAGGCAAAAAAAGAAATCTTAACTGTTCAAAAGGAAAAAGAGTAAAAAAAATGAAAGAAGAAAATAAAATTTTAGTGATGGATGTGGATTCTATTGTCGATCCGACTCATCGTGAATTTATGTGACAAGAACAACAACGAATAATGTATAAAAGAAGTCAAGAATATTTACAGTCACAATCACAACAATCCTCAGCCCCATTCAGTCAATACTATAATGATTTTGGTGTATCTGAAAACGACATAGCTCCCTACTAAGTTATGATGCTATTTACCGTAGTTTCAATTTTTATGTATTTTAATTTAATGTATTTTTAATTGTCATGTATTTTCAATTTTAATATATTTTCATTTAATGTATTTTCAATTTTCACTTTTCAATTTTAGCAACATATAATATTTTATATTCGCACCTTTCAATATTAACAATATCTAATATTTTATATTTGCACCATTCATTTTTTGAGATAATTATATATTTTTGTACAATTAACTTATAATAAAATTAACTTATAATTTTACATAAAAATAATAAATGTACGAAAATTAATTTATCAACATTATACACCAAAGTTAAGATATAAAATTAATATTATAACGACATTACATAAACATAATTATGTATATATAAAGAGATAAATTAAAAGATTAAATAATAAAATATGGATGAATAGTAATGGGGGAGATGAATAGTGTACCCCCATATTTGAGGGAACACTATTCATCCCCCATTTTGGGGATAAAAATGGGAGAGGGTTGGAGCAAAATTCTCCCAAAATTTTCCCCCATTATGGGGGATGGGGGCAAGGTTGGAGATGCCCTAAGCCATAATGAGGCTATTATGAATATTTAATGACATTAAATGCTGCGTTACATAATCATTACATTGAATACAAATATTCCTTAACGACTCCGGTGTTTATTTCTCTTGAAAAGCTATATCTATATCCTCTTATTTGACCAGGTTCTTTATCCTTTCCGTATCTCGTGCGTATTCATGTTTAAATAGAGGCGGGGCTTCCGAGCCTCTTATCTCGTACCTCCTTTGTGATCCTGTATCTCTTTTGTCCCGCACCTAATCTGTGATTCCTTTACCAATTGTAACGTTTTGATAATTCCACGTGTCACGCTTTATTATCATTCATTTATGCACATATATTTTCCCAATACAACTACTTTTGCAATCACTGTTAAATGGAGCAAACCACCTAGTGGTTGTTCAAACTTAATATTGATACCAGTTTTAAAAATTACAATGTTCATGCTGGCATTGGAGGGATTATCAGAGATACCCATGGAAATTGGATGTTAGGCTTTGCCAAAACTACCAAGGCTTCAGGCTCCTTACATGCAGAAATAAAGGCTCTTAAAGAAGGTTTAAAAATAACGGAAGAATAGGGCATGTTTCCACTTGAAATAGAAACGGACTCCACTGAGGTCATCCAATCCATCCATCAAGGAAACAAACTTTATAATAACCTTATTGTTAAATGCAGGTTGTCCATACACCAACAGAAGGTGATCCTCCAGCACACGTTCAGGCAAGGGAATAGGATTGCACACGAATTAATTAGCAGGAAAAGCAAGGAAGAAAAGGAAAGAAGTTTTTATTTTACCACCTGGCTATGTTCATCCTCTAGTGGATAGTGAAAAATATGATCTACCTTTATGTATTAAGACTTTATCTTTTGAAACTTGTAATATTCTAGCAAACCTAGGAAACAAAAGTGTCCTTAGTGACACAAACTATGAAAACCATGTAAGCAACAATTAGCTATTTAATATATTATTTCCTGTTTGCTCAAAAAAAAAATATAACTTAACATATTTGTAGGTCTTATTTATGTAACTTAATACGACATTTTATGACATAGGTCATATTCCCATTGTTTTTTAATTAGTTTTATATTTTGAAAAATAGCACCTGTAGCATGGAAATATCTCGTGCAATTTAGCTGTATTTTAACCAATGTTGATGTAGCATTTTTCACGTGTACAACTTCAAGTGTTCTGATTAGCCATTTGTTTGATAAGAAAACATTAAACTTGTTGTTTAACTAGGATTATTAATTGAACGATGACACATACTTTGATTTAAATTATATTGAAAGATGTCACGTAAGTTTTATGGAGGAAGCCTTATGCATGTGACAAGCATAATTTAGGATTTTAACTTAATTCGGGTTAACCGTGGAGTAGTATTATTTTTTGTGTAGTTGTAGTACTAATACGTTAATGTAGGAATCTGAGTCCGTCATTCATAAAAATGGTTAACAGCTAACGAAAGCAGGTACAAGTGTGTATTGCAGGTGTATAACAGGACAAAACATTACTCCTCCGTTACAATTTACGTGAATCCATTTGACTGGGCACAAAGTTTAAGAAAAAAAAAGAAACTTGTGTAAAATGAGGCACAAATATTTTATGTGGCTATAAATCATTGCATAAAGGTAAATTATTTCCAAATAAGGTAATAGATCATTCTTTTTGACACGAATTAAAAAAAATATATATTCACATAAATTAAAACGGGAGGAGTATTATTGTATATGCCCCTATGTTTCCAGTAATGGTTCTTTTGAACTGTGGGAAAAATGAAAAAGAATTCTTGTACACAGCTCCTGCGTTTCACCACGTGAAGGTCATTCCAAGAAAAATGTTTGAGGTGTGAATTTCTTCAACAACCAAAAGATAGTTTGGCGCAGCCCGTGAATGTTTTTTGTTGGAGCTAAGCTATTTGATACGGATTTGGCCGAATTTGATAATTTTTGCTTAAATTTTATATATTTGTAAGAAAATCTAAAGTTAAATATATACAGAAGCGGATGTAGCGCATTATCGAAGAGTTCCATTAAAAAATATAATTTTTGATGCGGTGTAAAAATTTATATATAAAAATTCATAAAATTACAAAAATACTAGTAGATATGAATCCATAACTTTAAAAATATAATGAGTTCAATGCTAAAAAATTTAAAATTGAACCATAGGATTTAAATCCTGAATCCGCCTTTGACTTTAACATGTTGTAATATGTGGTCCGCATTATTTAATTTTTAAGGAAGGGAAGTCTTTGCGTAACTGGTAAAGTTATTGTTATGTGATCAGGAGGTCACGGGTTCGAGCCGTAGAAACAGCCTCTTGCATAAATGCAGGATAAGGCTACGTACTACACACACTTGTGGTTCGGCCCTTTCCTGGAACCCGACCATAGCAAGAACTTAGTACACCGGGATGCCCTTATTATTTAATTTTCAGGACATGTATTTATAGACAATGACTTGTAGTTATATTTGTCGACGCCCTCCCTTTTCCTCGCGGAATCGTAATCGGGTTTACGACATTTGGGAAGACAACTCTATTCCCGTTTGGGAATTGGATTTTCGATTTTTGGAAAGTTGCCATGTAATGATTATAGTGCATTAGGACACTTTTTAGAAGAATTAAAGATGAAAATCAGAGTTTGGGTAAGGGTTCGAAATTATCTCGAGGGGAAGGTGTTAGGCACCCCTCAAGATCCACTAGTGTGGTCCCTGGCCATGCTACAATTGTGACTTTAAATGCAAACATGAATAAACAAGCAAGTATTGCAAATAAGAAGCATATAAGGAGTGCTGAAATTCAGGAAAGAAACAGTTTTGTAAAAAGAGATACGCAAGTAAAGGGAAGGGGTCAAACAATTGGTGCAAACAACTTAAAAAGAAGTGTTAGAAACAGAAGTTGAAATACCCTTTAAAAATCTGAATATTACTAAACTAATAAAAAGGGAGGGGGTCCTAGGTTTATACATTACATGGATCATTCGCACAACACCGGTACCCAATTGTACGTATAGTGTTATCGTGTAATCATCATCTCCATGTCTACCCTTCCCACCCCGTTTAAGGTATTAGAGCACGGAATGGTATCGCTTACTTATTGCATGCTACTACCCGTCTCCAGCCTATTAGTCCCGGAGGCGAATGGACTACTAATCCTAAAGGAAAGGGGGCTTAGGGCTTTTAGAGATTTCAAAGGATAAAATGCTAAGGCGTCAACCAAAACAAATAGTTGCAGACAGAAATGGGATATAGACAGGCAAGCAAGGCTCAAATATGCCTCCATAAATCATCAAAAAACACAGAGTTTAGCATGTCTTTCACGTACTGATTTTGGTCTTATTTAAATAAAGCGACGAGCGGACTGGTTCAAAGTATATTTTTAGGCGAAAAGTCTACATTAGTCGTACTCGAATGCAGTTGTTTGAAAACTGATTTGATTGACTTAAGTGTTAATTAGAACTAGGTGTGACATATACTGATTTTAGAAACAGATGCACAAACTAACAGGGGTTATTGATTTTAACGGGACAATACGAGTTTAACAGCTAGTATTAATTCTATTTAGATTCAAAACTTTCTATAGGCATGCTTTCTATATGAATAATGATTTGGACACCCTTTAGACATTAACAACATCCTAGGAGCATGGCTTCTACATGTAGTTTTTATTATTATTTATCTACAAATAGTTTGCCTAATGTCGTTTGCAGAATGCAGACGTTTGGTAGACCATATTTTATATGAATTGGCGGAACAATTAGGAACTAACCTATATGCAGGACATCTATGGGTGTTTGCAGGAATTAAAGATTAAACCTATGAGCATGATTTTTAGGCGTGAGTTTTGCAGAGATTAAAGTTTAAAAATCTATAGGCATGATCTCTAGGCGGATAGGCATAAATGAAAGTTGAAAACCTATAGGCATGATTTCTAGGCAGATATGCTTACGAAAGTTGAAAACCTATAGGCATGATTTCTAGGCGAATATGCATAAGAAAGTTGAAAACCTATAGGCATGATTTTTAGGTGCAGAAATAAAAGAAAATTTAAACCTATAGGCAGGATCTCTAGGTGCGTTTGAAGAAATAAAAGAAAATTTAAACCTATAGGCAGGATCTCTACTCTTGGTGCAGAAAGTAAATCTCATCCCCCCCTTTTTACTAAGTTTTCCGAGTTTATACAAGTTATTATAGCCCTAAAAGAAATAAACTGGAATTAAAAAAAAATACATCAGAAAACTTCATCTACATCCGAGCAGCCTAATTCAGACTTAATGCCTAATAATATGAGATTGAGCCACTTTCGAGATCCAAATTTCAAAGACTTCTCTCATCTAGGGTGTTTCAGAGATCCAAGGGATTTCACGAATCCCAGGCAGGGCATACACCCAAGATATTCATAGAAATTGAGTTATGCAGTGTGGAAGGGCCAGCCCTTATATGTCCAAGTTCAAAGGGAGCTCCAGGGTCCCAAGGCAAGGCTTACATAAGAGGGGCAGAACTTAAATTCTAAGAGTTGAGTGTAAGTGCAATAGAAAAGGGTAGGGGACTACCCAGGCAGGTTGGTGGTCATGCCCAGCCACAATATAGACTGGCAAACCCCTGACCAAACCTATTATCAAGCTTTTAGGGAGTAAAGACCTACTGGAGGTCAATCCATGGCCTGAACAATAATCAGAAATACTGGCAGGCTAAGGCTGTTACTCAACATACACACAATGAGGGAATGGGGATGGGAAATTGACAAGCTTAGGACCCCACAGGGTCCAGTTCATAGCTATGGTCAATGATTTCAGGCATTGTCATGTTTCTGAACCATAACTTAAAGCATACAAAGGGGATATAAGGGTTTGGGATTCATAAAGTATCAAATACATGACAAACAACTGACAGGATGCACCTGTAAATTAAACATTGAATTACAAGGGAAGGGAAACATGTTACAGCATGCTAGAAACAAATATTAACTAAGAAAGATATAAACAGAAGTAGGCAGTAATGAAACATATTGTTGTTGGGACATGTAAATTAACTGGGACATACCAGTAGAGAAGCAAAAAGTGCAGAAGAAAGTAGAGTAAACAAAGTCCACAGCAGCACAAGTGGCAGAAAGAGGGAGAGTTTTAAGTGAGAATGATTTTTTGAACTCGGATTGCTTTCTATGTTCGTGTGTTCAAAGAAAAGGGTGGAGAGTATTTATAGCTTTGAAAACGTGTAGAGAAATAAGGTAACAAGTACAAATCTATCACAAATATGGCATGGTCACAAATCAGAATCAAATTACTATAAGACTCCCCTTTAATTAGGGGATTCTTATTCAAACGGATGCTAACAGGATCCAAATAAGGAAAGGGAGAATAGGCCTTGTAAATAGAATGGTTGTTGCCATAAAAGAAGCAGTAAGGTAATACAATAGGTATTTAAGTATAAGTTCAGGATTATACTTATTTTTAGAAAGGGTTTAGTAAGGCCAAATAAAGAAAGAGGATCAATTAACCCTTGACAGGCGAGTAAAAATTAGAATTCATGAAAGGAAAAGTTTGAAATCAATTATGAGTTTGAAAATCAATCACAGAAGGGACTCAGTATATAAATGAATGCACAAGTGA